>JAODPA010069414.1:0-32069 GCA_025585075.1 Nepenthes mirabilis | reverse complement strand
ATATATATGATTTTCTGAGGCATCCGTACACCTGCAATCTTGTATTCCATGCGCCCAAATCTGCACCTCAAATCCGGTCAATCCGTTGACCAAAAAAATTGCATCAAAAGCCTTCGAAACTCCTACAGCCGGAAGACAACATGGTCCATGGACATTTTGGCCGGTCAACCCATTGACCATTTTTTTTTTACAAAACAACTCCAGCACAAACCTGGTGATTGTGGCTGGCAAAAACACCCAACTCAATTAGCCAGTCAGCTAGCATTAGCTGGTCTGAACTACTCCAAACCGACATTTCCAAATTCCACACTAGCATAAATCCTCCAACAGCCATGATCAACTCAATAAATATACACGAGCCAAACCGGGCATAACTGTTGGGGCAAACGGGCGCTCGGACAGAATGCTCCCCAAAGTGCAATGACCGAGGGGACAAAACGCTCGGACACGGAGGGACAGCACTTGGACGGACGGTCAACAAGGAAGAAGAAACACACCAGATTTAACGTGGAAACCCTTCTGGAACCGAAGGGAAAAACCACGGGAGCAGAGGCAACAGCAAATCCACTATGTGAAATAGGTTACAAATAACCTCCAAGATGGAGTATCCGCTACACACCCAAGAAGTTAAAAGAGGAAAACTCTCCAAAGCTTACCAAGAAAAACACTATTGTTTTTCTTTCACTCTATCTTTCTCTTTCTCCCTTCTCTCACCGGTGGTGCACTCCTCTTCACCTTCACAATAGCCCTTTTGCTCTCTCAAGATTACTCTCTTAATCTTGCTTGCACTCTCACACACATCCTCTCTCACGTAGCATCCCCTTATATAGGACCAAGGGAAGTGCCACGTGGCCGACCACCCAGCCACCCTACTGGCAGTAGGGTGGCAGGGCTACGCCCCGTAGGCCTGCCATGGCAGGCGCACGCCTGGCGTGCCAGAATGGCAGGCCTGCCACCTTGGAAGTTGAAGCCCAACTGTCCACCTGCAACACGCCGCTGCTGCAGGCCTACGAGAGAGAAAGTCAACGCCTAGGCTCCAGCGTCCTCGTCCATGTCCACCTCTCGGACATGATGCCTTCGAAGTAGTCCTTGTCCATATCAGCCTCTCAGACATTCTGAGAAGTCCCCGGCCTCCCGGACATTCTGATAAGTCCCCGGACATGTCAGCCTCCCAGACATGTCCGCGTCCATTTGTCTCCACAAGTCCGCGGACACAAACACCACAAGAGAGTGACCCCAACAATAACCATACCTCGGACCAAAAATAGCTACACTAGTTACCTCGGGCATAATTACCACTTCGGCTTAATCGAAACATTCTTTCCTTCCACCCAGATCCCAGCACATTCCACGCCAACAATCCGCGACCAGATCTGCTAAGGAGGGAGCAACTAACATCTTGGTTCTCTGCAGAAACCACAGCCAAAAACATAACTGCCAAAAAACATCTCAGCCAAATGCATCTCAGCCGTTTGCCAAACCAGCAGTCCCAGGTATTCCATCCCGAGAATACCATCCATTCCTTCCAGGAGTTCCATGCCAGATATACCATGCATGATGTGCACGCTTCCCCTTATTGACATAACCATCCCAGTAAATTTTTAATCCAGGCACCAGCAGACAAATCATCCCAACATGTCCATACCTGCTTAATAACATAAACCAGCAATTTTCCAATCCTTCAATCTCAACAATCCAACCCGGGAATACCTTCCTTCCGTGAATTCCACGCCTGGCATACCGGCCAAGATGCGCTTGCTTCCAACAGTTATTTCCTACTCATCCTATCACATTAACCTCAAGGATTTTTAGAAGAAGATTTTTGACGTCTTCGAGACTTAGGATGCTTCCATGAACCCGCCCGCTCGAGATGAGGAGGAGAAGCCTTAACAGCCTCCTCCTGAGCAGGAAAAGAATGTGAACAACCCTCCTTCCTGTCAGAAGGCCTCAAAGGGCTAGTATACTTATACCCTCTTTTTCCTCTCTTTCAATTATTTTTTTTTAGTAAGTAATTAAATTTAAATTAAAAATAAAATTAAGTACAAAAGTTATATTCTAACCCCAAGTGTTTTGCCGACTTGGAGATAGAACATAAATATTGGGTGAAAAAGCACTTCTTGGTGCTTACGTGTTTCGACCCCGTTATAAGTATAGCGGAAGCAATAAAATAAATTAATTAAATTAAATATCCGATACACGTAAGGGATATTTAACTCTAGATGATGACGAGATTAACACTCATGCACAATATAATAATGACAAGCAATAGAGATCAAGCCAAGCATAAACAATAGTAAAAAGATCCGATTTTTGGTGACGAAGTGAAAACTCGATACCCACGGTATCGAGGAAAACACTCCGGGCTTCAATGGCCAGGGAAGTAATGCACTATGAAAATCAACTTACAGCCCGGGTGGTAACGACGCGCTAACCTAACCGACTTACTCCCGACACGTGATCCCTACCAACGAACTCCTTGGATTTGCCCGCGGCAACGGAACCGAACACCTTCCGGTCTTCAAGCCACTCTTCCCTCTCGTGCCACTTGAATTGCCAATCACGAACAGATCTCCTTCTTCACGAACCAACGTTTCCAACGCAGGTAGAATGATGGAAATTTGAATAGAAAAAGAAGAAAAAAAATGGTGAGAAAACTCTTTAGAACATGGAGTACAAAGATATGTTTTTGAGTTTTCTCAAGAGAAGCTAAATCAATTGAAACATGAAGGCTTTCTTCTCAAATTGGGGGCTTAAAATAATCTGGCAGAGAGCTTATGGCGTCCTTAGGGTTTCAAAATCATAAGCCAATATTTATAGAGGAGCTAAAAAACGCGTTCAAAAATCTGCCCGTTGGGTCGCCGCTCGAGCAGCCGTAGGGTTTCATGGGAAACCCTACGGGCGCTCGAGCTGGGATCGAGCGCGCAGTGAGCGGCCCCCATTCTGGGATTTCGGCTCAAGCGGCCAGCGAGCATGAAGCGAGTGGGGGAGGTTCTGGTTTTTAGGCTCGAGCTGCTAGCGAGCACCAGGCGAGCGGGCGGCCTTTGGGCGGGCTCGAGCGTGTGGAGAGCGGACCCAACAAACTTTAACCCGACAACCTGACATCAAAACAATGATACATATAGTCACGGAATATGCCAATAAGACAAATGTCTCTAACATTGGGGCATGCCCCGAACACCTCTGTGTAACAATACATGAGTCCGAGAGAAAAAACATACAAGAAAACACCTCACTTTCAATTATTATTCGTTTTCTTCTGGGTATTTGCATTTCGGTATCCACCCAAATCATGTGAAATATGAAACTCATGGTTCTTTCATAGATTATTTGTGGTTTGATGTCCATTTCCCCCATGTTTTGCACGGATTTTGCTTTGGAAAAATCCTAAACCCACGTCCAGCTCTTGTACCCATTCCGATTTGAACCCTATGCATAAATTGTCCTTAATTATGTATTTCTCATGTCCTAATTGTGTATATGTATTAGTTGGGTGTCTGATTTCCCAAGAATTGACCCGTTCAGCACGTTCGCAGGCTCTAAATTGGCCTTGACACTATTCATCCAAGATAATTATTAAGTTTGTATGATTTCACCTATTTAATAATTATGTAAGTTATGTTTAACTGTATGTGTTTAATTGTAAGCTTCGAAAAAATATATTTGTGTTCAGTTTATAAAGGAAATATGATTTGAAGGCCTCTAAATTTGTAATTGTCTCTCGGTAATAAGAATTTTTAATCTTCTCTATGCATAATAATGTCCATGCATGCTAATTGAGTCATAAGAAGACTTAAATCCAAAATAAAGATGAAAATCGTACAAGTATTAGGAGAAAAATTCGTAATTGGTTAGATGATTGAATTGTTCTCCTGGATGAAGAAAATTATGATGAAAGAAGTATGGTAGACCTTCCCTTATAAGAATAAAAAATTATGAAATTAGAACCACGAATTCATATTTTGAAAGGTAATACCCCTTGGCATGCCATTGGTATGACAGTGGAGATTCAAGGATTGTCCTAACCGCGTATTGTAGTTGGTGATACTCTTGACAATCCTTTAAATATTACTGTGGAAGGATGAGGACTGCCTCTAGGCCCCGAGGGACACGGAAGCATATGTGTATGGCCCGTCTGCATGCATGATACGTAGATGGCCCGCCTTTGGATTGATAATCGGAGCTAACACCCCTATGGTCATGTGGATAACATAACCATTTTCTCGTTCTCCCGCACCTTTAGCAAGTAAGGTTTACTGACTCTGGTCCGCAAAAATTAACATAATCATTTAAGTGTATAAAAACATGTTTCATATCATCATGCATCCTTAAACATCACTTCCCTCTCATCTCCTATTTTATTTGTATATGTATATTGCATATGCTTTGCTTATGCTATACTTGCTGAGCTATTAGCTCACACTTCTTCTTTCTTCCAGGTGAGCATGCTCTTATGCCTGACGAGTTCGAGTAGACCGTAGGCGTAGGATATGCAGTTGGACATGATGTGGAGAGAGTTTTGGGCTTAGCTTCATGATCTGTATATTGACAAAAAATTTGTGTAAATTATTTTGATATTTATGGTCATATATACATAATGATGAAGATGATAGAGACTTACCAAAAAAAGATGAAGATGATAGAGGTATAGTTTAGTTTCCGCTCTATATGATGGATATAATAGCTTTCGCAAGTTTTAATGGTTGTATTTGTCTACCTATTGGCATCTTGTTTATACCGACGTCGTACCCAGAGTTATAACGTAGGTGCCACACATTGTGTATTTGTGGCAATTGGAATCCTGTGTATGTATTCTATGTGTGTTGTGGATGTTGTGTAGGGTTTTATACAGGTTTTGTATTGGCGGACGTCCATTTTATAGATGGAACTTCTCTGAATTTTTGGTAGAATTACGATTCGTCACAATTAATGGAGTTCAAGCCGTGATTGAGCCAACTGCAAGTTTTCCATTATCTTCCAGAGTATATGATTCATTTATTTGCTCTTTGGAACATACTCTTAAAACTTATTTAGCTCAATTCTCTTGGATTTCTGACACAAGAGCTATTGGTTTATGGGTCACTTCTATGTGGGTTCATACCTATTTGAAATATCATTCAGTGCTTCGGACAAGAACACATTGGTATTATACTGATATGGAGGATTACAGTGTTCACGCACGTAACTTGCGCATGAGAACCGATTACAAAGGAAGAGTGCTCGAGGCACGCCAGAGGGGCATCCAAAGCACCAATTTCAATTGCTGGGCACTCGAAGCGTTCCCAAGGGGTGCATGAGACGTTGAATCTAGTAGAGGTGTGCACGAGGGGTGCCTGAGGAGCCAAACCCACACACGAGGTGCACTTGATGGGAGCTTAAGTGTACGTTGTAGAATAAAAATGTGCTGACACATTTTAAGGCAAACCACTTGCATTCTTTGAGATCATAGAATGTTGTCTTTGAGAGAAAAAGAAACGGAAAAGAGAAAATGGAGAAAAGAAATATTCCTGCATCCGATTGAGATTCAAATCGTATTTCAGTCTCTGCCGACCTTAGGTACGCTCTTCTTGGAGTTAAGAATAACGCTTTACGGTTATTTTTTTACTTTTTTATATTGTACTCATTACTTCTTAGTCTATTTAATATAAGGTGTTGAGTCTTTGTATTTTTTTATTAGAGTTTGTATAACCGAACTCTAGCATAGCAGAGTTATTGTGGATATATCGTCCCATAATTTTTTCCTCTCATTCTAAAGAGGGCTTTCTATATAAAATTGTGTGTCGTCTCATTATTTATGATTGTTGTTTGCTTATTGTGCACAATTGATTGATTCTTCACTTTTCAAATAAGCGGGTCATATCCCAATAGGGGTTATAGATCATATGATCTGCTGCCTGCAACAAATTATATGATCTGCTGCCGTTCCGTCTACACTTAGATATCTTCTTGAGTATCCTTTTTTTTAGGTAAGTAATTCTTGAGTATTCCACTTGGTCAAATTGCCAAATAGGAATGAGGTTGCTGTCTCACACATTGGTAGGGTGAAAAACATTGGTATGGTGAAAATATCAATCTTTTGTGTATCATTATTAAACTATAATCTATATCTATTAAAAAAAATGACAGAATCTCTCATATGTTGTGTTGTTTGCTCCTCTAATTCATGCTTTATTCAAGACCTTATTTCTTGGAACACGATTGGGAAGGATGAGGCCAAACAACGCCTTTAGCACCTTACTCAATCAATTTAAATGGTGAGTCTGTGGGTCTCTTCCGCGGTGCCAAGGGTCTTAGACAGGGGGATCCCCTATCACCTAATCTCTTTATATTGGCGATAGAGGCCCTGAATGGTATTCTGGAAGTTAAGGCTCGGCATAATTCAGACTTTCGGTTTCACTGGAGATGTGAGAAAACAAGAACTGTGATACTTGGTTTTGCGGATGACATCCTTCTATTTTCCAAAGCCAACATTAAGTCTGTACAGATTTTACATGATTGCCTCATAGAATTTGAAAATCTATCCAGGCTCTCTCCAAATCTAGATAAAAGAGAGATTTTTATATGCTCGAGCACTGACGTCATCAATCAGAGTATTCAAGGTATACTCGGTTACAAAAAAGGTAAACTCCCAGTTAGATATCTGGGTGTCCCTCTCATCACCATAATGCTATCCATCTCAGATTGCAAACCTCTCCCCGATAAAGTACAGTAGAGAATTTCTTCGTGGAGAAATAGATGACTCTCTTTCGGTGGGAGGCTCCAACTGATTTCATCCATCCTCTCGACCATCCACACCTACTGGGCGTCATTGTTCATCATTCCAAAATCCATACTGAAGAGTATGGATAGATCCATCTGCAGCTTTCTGTGGCACAGTTCCTCCGAAGGGAAATATACGACAAAGGTTGCCTGGAAAGATATTTGCACATCTAAAGAGGAAGGAGGATTGGGCATAAAAAATATTGTAGCATCTAATAAAGCATTGTTGTGTCGCCATTTTTTGAGGATCATCACAAAGGACCCGACCTCTATATGGGTGTCTTGGTGTTATACTTATCGCATCAAAGATAGGTGCATCTGGACCATAAAGATTCCAAATTCAACTCCTTGGAGTTTGGAAAAAAACTCATGAAACTCTGTACTATTCTTCGCCCTAAGATTCGCTCCCATATTGGTAACGGAGTTGACACTTTCTTATGGCTAGACTTTTGGCATCCCCTTGGTCCTCTCTGTGATCGGTTCAATGAGAGAGTGAGGTGTATTACTGGGTTGCCCACTGACGCTAAAGTCAAGGATATTATCAAGCAAGGAAAATAGATGCGGCCTAATCCGTTTGATATGAAGGTTGCAGTGATTGTTGAAAGCATGCCACCTTATAACCCTGATTCCTCCAGTAGAGATGTGGTAAAATGGTGTGAAGATAGCTATAGGGTTTTCTCGACTAAATCTGCATATAGGCTTTTCCAAGAGTCCAAAGAAAAGGTGGCTTGGTCCAACCTTGTCTAGGGCCCAAAGTACACTCCAACTCATGCCTTTATTCTATGGCTGGCTATTCGTTAGAGGCTTAGCACTCTGGATCGAGTGAGCAATTTCATTCAACAACCGGTATCTTGTATCTTGTGTACCAATGGATCTGAAAGTCATGACCACCTTTTCTTCGCTTACCCATTCACCTCGGCTGTTTGGCAGATGATGCGCCATAAGGCAGGGATAAGTTGGCCTTATCCTGACTGGCATTCCAACATTATGTGGGCTGCAAACATATGGAAAGGAAAAAACCTAAAAGCACTCTCTTTCCGCCTCACTCTTGCAGCCACGGTTTACTTTATTTGGAAAGAAAGAAACCAACGAATTTTCAAAAAATCGATGCCTCAAAATGAATCCCAAATGATTAATCTAATCACTTCTGTGGTTCGGTGTAAACTGAAAAACACACCCGTAGACATGACACATAGCAACAGATCTATTATGACAAGATGGAGTATTCCCCAATTGAACTGGAGGTCGGCTGAAGATCAGCGCTAATTGGATAGTTAAAGTTGGACTAAGGTCGAGGTCAGCAGTCAGGTAGACGGTTGCCTGGTTGGGATGACATGGTCTTTTGGGGCTCATCAGCATTTCTAGTCCCTTCTCTCATGCTGGGCCAGTTTGGGTTCCTGCGCAGTGCATTTCGAATGCAGAGTGGGGCATGTACCATTGGAGTTTTTTTCTTCCGCTAGTATTGCTGACGTGGACGCTTTGGCTGTGCTGAGTAGTCTGGCTCCTACATTCACTCTTTCCCAGGTGGGTGTATGTGTATGGTGCTTCTAGCCAAGTACTGGAAAAAAAGAAAGAGAAAAAAAAAGAGTAGAAGGAAAAAAAAAAGAAGAATGTTTCTTAGGCGGTAAACTTGTTGACCGGCATTAGGTGTTTGGCTGGTCAACTTGTTAACCGGCATCATGGATTGCGGAATATGCTATTGTCCGCCCTGAAGGGTTGCCCGATTGGGCTGATGTGGTCGTTTTGGGGCTCATCTGTAATCTAGTCCCTCTCTTCTGCTTGGCTGGTCAAGGTTCCTGTGCATTGCATTTCTGTTGCTGAGTGGGGCGCGTGCTGTTGGAGTTTTTTCCCCACTGATTTTGTTGACTTGGGCGCATTGGCAGTGCAGAGCTTTCCGATTCCTACACCCACTCTATCCCGGTTGGGTGTAGGCATTTGGCACCTATCTATTGGCTATTGATTTCAGGTTGTGCTCTTGGATTTTGACTTTTTGATAAGAAAAAAAAGGATGTACTTTTTGATTAAAAAAAAAAAAAAAGATGGCGGGTTGGGCTGATGTGGACGTGTTACCTTCAGGCCCTGCTGATGTGGCCTGATGGATTGTGTTTTGCCGGTTTACTACTTCACATGGGGTCTGAGTGCCTGAACGTAGTTTTTCTCTCACAATATCCCGGAATGGGATGCCTGATGACTTGGACGAAGTGATTCTTTTGGGCAATATGGCGCCTTCGCTCACAAGCTCCCGGTCCTGGTGGAGGCTGGTATGTAACTTCCTGCTAGTCTACGTAACCCTATTTGGCTGCCGGTTTTGACTGACATGGACGATTTGCTATGCTGGGCACACCGGTCCTTCTCTCACATGTTCCCGGTTTGGACAGTTTGACCTTTTTTATGACTTGGGGGATGGAAGAGTGATCCGATGCATTCTTCGGTTTTTGAGGCTGCTGATGGGCTGGTTCGCTGAGGGTCTTGGCCGGTTGTTATTTCCTTATATACTTTCTTTTCGTTTTCATGTTTCTTTCATGGTGTGCTTAAGGAATGCCCCAATGGCTTTATTCTATCTCTAAGTTGGAAAAACACTTAGATTTAAAACTGAGTTTTGTATATTTCTTTTAATTAAATTAAATTTTAATTACTTACCAAAAAAAGATACTGTATGACCATTAGCACTATAAAAAATGCTACTGAGAGCAACTATTCTCATCTACCAAAAGCTGGACCGGATTTTAGTCAATGGCAATTGGCTATTACTTCTAGGAACTTATAAAGAAACTTTTCTTCCTCCATGATTATCTAATCACTCACCTTGTGCTCTTCGCCCCAATGGTATAGATCTTAATCGGAAAGATATGTTTCAGTTCAATAATTTTCTCACTTCCCATCTGTTGTTTGGCCATATTGTTCACAAGGCATGGCAGACGGACATCCCAGGTGTTCTTATGTTTCGGCTTATGGCCAAACTAAAGACCACTAAAAAACTGCTAAAAGAGCTCAATGCGGCAAATGGAAACATTGTTGAGGAGGTGGCCAAGACGCGTAGAGCTTTAGAAGATGTCCAATGTCTAAATTTCCCTACTCCTTGCGGTCGGACTACCAGCGAGGAGGAACGCTCTTGCAAATCCACTTATGTGCAGGCCATGGCTAAAGAGATAGAGTTCCTCCAACAGAAAGCAAAGATTCATTGGCTGAATGAGGGTGACCAGTGCTCTAGATTCTTCTTCCACATGATCAATGGTAAGAGTAATTGAAATCGAATCCATTCGTTGCTTAACGAGGATGGCCAGCCTACCATTGGGAAGGAGGAAGTCCAGAATTTACCAACCACTTCTTGAGGCTGCTGGGAACGGGACGCAGCTCAGGCATTTTCAACATGGATAAATTGTGACCTTATATTCAGCACACGATCCCTAATTCTTTCAAGATGATTATTTGTAATCTGGTGCAGGAGGATGAAATCCATCAAGTGTTATTCTCCATTGGGGACTACAAAGCCCTTGGACCAGATGATTTCTCCTCTAAATTCTTTAAAGAATCATGGCAGGTTGTCGGCCCTTCTGTGATTGAAGCGGTTCATGACTTTTTCAATCATGAACAGCTTCTTAAACAGGTAAATGCCACTATAATCAGTTTAATACCAAAGGTGGCCTCCCCCTTCAAGGTGACAGACTTTCACCCTATCTTGTGCTGCAATGTTATCTTTTTTTTTTTTTGGTAAGTACTGCTGTAATGTTATCTACAGGGATATTTCGAAGATCATTGCTAATCGGATCCAGACCACTCTACCTTTCCTGGTAGATAGATGCCAAACAGTGTTTATTGCTAGTCGGCAAATTAGTGAAAATATTCTGCTGCCCCAGGAACTTCTTCGTAGATATCATACTAGTAATAGTGAGCCCAAGCGTGCTTAAAAGTTGATATTTTGAAAGCCTATGATTCTATTCAGTAGGACTTCCTCCTTGCTACTCTTCATCTCATAGAGTTTCCGCCTCTGATGATCAGATGGATATAGCAATGTATCTCTACCACTTCCTACTCCATTAATATTAATGGCGAGTCTGTGGGCTTCTTCAAAGGTGTTAAAGGGCTACGTCAAGGTGATCCCCTTTGCCCCTATCTCTTTGACCTGGCAATGGAAGTCCTTAATGGGATCATTGAGGTGCATGCATGCCAAAACAACCAATTTCGGTTCCATTGGAGGGCAAGGACACTCGTACCGTGATGCTGACCTTTGCTGATGATTTGTTGCTTTTTTCCAAAGCAAATACTAACTCTATTAAAGTTTTGCACGATTGCCTTTTGAATTCCAAGAGCTATCGGGCCTTGCTGCAAATCGAGACAACAGTGAGGCTTTTATATGTACCCGGAATGCCACTCTTGTGGAGGACATTAAAAATATTTTGGGTTTTTAAATGGGACACCTGTTGGTGAGATACCTTGGAGTTCCTCTCCTTACATCTAGGCTATCAATAAAGGATTGCACACCGTTAATAGATAGAATAAGGAAGCGTATTTCCTCCTAGAAAAATAAATGGCTCTCATTTGGAGGTAGACTTCAACTTATATCATCCATCTTTACCTCTATCCACCTCTACTGGCATCTATATTCATTCTGCCAAAACCAACCCTGCGGCAAATTGAATATTTTAATCCATAGGTTCTTATGGCATGGTACATACTTACCAAAAAAAAAAAAAAAAGGTTCTTATGGCATGGGAGCATTGAAGGAAAGACGATGGAAAAAGTTGCATGGGATGAAGTCTGTGCTCCTAAGAAATTTGAATCACAGAATTCAAATTTCATCTTCTGGCTTGGGCTGGGATCTTTGGCACCAGGATGGCCGACGTTCCTAGGGCACCGTCCAAGCTGGCTTTTGCCTCGCCTCCTTCTTCAATCCTTGGTCCTCTGCTTTTTGATCCTTCCTCCAAGCCACATCCATCTTCCCTGCATCCCCCCTTCCCTTACCTCCTTCTTTTGAATCATTTTTCTCCATTGCAGAGGGATGTCCAAAGTCAGGTCATAGTCCAAGATGCTTCCTTCCTGAACGGTTTGAAACCGCTAGAACAATGTTTGGGTAACCTGTTGCTGCTGACTGCTTCTTCCCCTGATCCCTTTGGTGATTCGGAAGCAAGGCATCAGCTCATGTCTTCAAAGGATGCTAGAGCGTCTCCAGATTCTCCTCGGAGGTTTCCTGATGTTGTCTCTCACCAAGCTGAGGAGCACCCAGGGACAGATCCGACCGTAGGTTCAAGTAGCATTGTAAATAGCACGCTTAAGGCTCCATTGAATGATTCGGTCCCAGTGCATCCAGTGAATGCTGGGGCCAACCCTTCTACAGCATCCTGGTCTGTTGTGGTTCAACTAGACTTGGTTGAAGGTACTACGCTTCAATATTTTCCCCCCCCTTTTATAAATGGCAATGTTGTGGAAATCCCTCCCCGGGTGAGGTTATCCAATAGGGGAAGGATTTGTGGGGCTTTACTCTCATTGGTTATTTTTATAATAAACCCCTACATTTTAACTTTTTTTTTTTGGTAAGTAAAAAAGTGTATTAATTTAAAAGAAAATTACAAAATCAATGTTCTGACCCCAAGTATTTTTTTAACTTGAAGTAAAAACAAAGATGTTGGGGTATACCCCGAACCTCATGAACATGTCATGAAAAAATCTAAGAAACAAAACACTCCACAAGTCATGAACACTTCACGATTAAGAAACAGGTCGGACCAAATCTTGATCACCATCTCTGCTAGAAGTTGTATCACCAAAGCTGGATCACCATCTCAGACATGTGCCTTATCAAGTCATCGTCTAGCGCAAAACTTTGCAAGTGAAGGATGCTAACACATTTCCCCACTTGTTGATTAGGGACTCAATTGGAGGGGATCTACAAATATCGGCATGTTGTGGACTGCTCGCCAAGCAGAGGACTCGGCCATTGCAACTCGGGCGTTTGCAACACCACAGACCATTGGGAAGGCGGTAGCCCAAAATTTAGCAGTGCATACCTCAGGCATTATGTTTCATCTTGGTCAATCTAGGCATGTAGTAGACTACTCAACCAAGTAGAGGACTAGGCCTTATGCAACTCGGGCGTTAGCACTCCTCATCTCAGGCATAACTAACCTCGGTCAGAATAAAATAAACATCACATCATTTTCTAGACATCCTGGCCAAAAGCATATATGTCGGCCGATTGTAACTCAGAAAAAGGAGCCGCGGTCATTTGCACACCTCATCCCAGCCTAAAAGTGGCAAAAACACACCTCAGGCATTTGGGAAGGCGCTGTACTTCCATCTCAGTAGTTTGCAACTAAACGGCCAAAAGAAAAATCTCAATCATTAATGCCTCAGTAGCTTTTTATATTTCTCGCCTAAAAAATAGGAGACCGGTTCAAATGCATCAAAAACCAGCATGTCACATTGCAACCATTTTGGCAAAACACTCCCAACCATACCAGACAAAATGGTAGCCTGGACCAAACAATGCAAAGAATGATGATCAGAAAGGGAGCTGTGACAGGCTGGTACATTTGCTAAAGGAACCCTTAGATTTCTTGGATTTTCTTTTCCTCCTGGACTGGGTTTGCTTCCAGGTTCCATCAAGCTCTGGGTGAGAAAGAGCGGCAACTGTAGGCGTCCCTTCAGGGATGGTAGATTCATCGATTTGGAGACCCACCATAAAGCCACTCAGAGGGCTAAAATTACAATTCGAAAACTCAGTCTCCGTTTTCAGCAGAGTATTCAGGAAGCCAACGACTACCTTCTCCCCAGCAGGGCATAAAGAAGCAAGATATAGTAAAGTTGTCGGAGCTACCACCAACAACCTGATGGCTTCAAATAAAGCACCCAAAAAGCTGACCTGATCCGCTAAAGCCAATGGAGAAGAAGAGTTGAACTCATCACTCGTCTCATCGGTGATAGCTAGCAAGCATTTTTCAATGAAATCCTACACAGTATGCCTTCCTTTCGGATTTAACGAATTGAGATAATTCTCAGTAGCGTTTGCCTCCAGCAACTTCTTGAGGGCATTAAGTGTTGGATCGTGAAAATCGTCCTCATCGTCCACTACCTCCTCTACCGAATTTGAAGCAGCCCGGGGGTACTTACATGAAAGAATGGTGATAGAATTGGAAGTTAAATCGAGATCTACACCATTAACAGAAAGCTCCACACTCGAGGATCGAAATTTATGTACCCCTTCTAACTGATCTAAATCATGCAGTGGAGCATCCACTACCAACTCAGGAGAAGGTTCGCAGGGATTCAGATGCTCAACAGCAAACCCTACCTTTTCCAAGCCACTCTGCTGAGTAGCATTGGTCTCCAACACCATCCATGCATTAGAAGCATATTGAATATGCATTTTCCACAGCGCATCAAAAGGGCCTGCATCTGCGCACCCTCTATCCATAGCAGCCAAAAGCCTATCATTCATGTAGCTCTGAACAGTTGCAAGGGCCCAGGAAGCATCCTGAGTGTGACGGATCGGACTTAATTCCCCGCATAAAGCCGCTGTCAAGTCTTAAAACTAGTATTAATGGACATGAAAATTTTACTTTTCTTTCTTACACAGGATACTGTGACTGAGGCCGAACTGCATGAGCTGGCCTTCCGATTTTAATTTCACACCAAGCCAGCCAACATTAAGGTTAGCCGGACTTGAAAGTCTGAGATGCTTATAAAACCTTTCAATGACATTAACCAAAAAGAAATTACAGAAACAAAATAACAACATCCATAGAGTCTTAAACAACGGAATCATTTTACAAGCCTTCTCAAAACATAAAAAGGAAAATAAATTAAGCTCTTCATAGATCCACTCCGGTCATCTATATCGTTTAGCTACTTCAGAGGGCCTTACTTAACTTCGTCCTCCATAAGCCTTTCTTCATATGAAAAATAACAAGAATGAGTAACAAAACCTAGCCAAATACTCACATGCAGAAAACATAAACATATATATAAGCGGATCAAAATAGAGTTTCATAACACATCTTAGCATACGAAAATTATCAAATCATTTCTTATTTAGTTCGGAATTTCCTTATTCTTTTTCTTATTATATTGTCTTCTGAAACTCATAAAAACCATTGAAAATTCTTATCATCTTTAGGGATCGGACGGGGACGGACAACATCGAGGACGAGTTGTGTGTAACCCCACAACCTAAAGCCATATCCTCTTATTATGCTCCCCGAGGCGGGAGGTAATGCCTTTAACCCGGCATACGGGACCATAGTCCAAAAAGTCTTATGCCACCAAAAGTTTCCTCCCGTGGCCCAGGAGGCAATCCTCGAGTGTCACTCAAATATCCTTAATCTATCTTTAACAGCAAGTTTAATGAAAACTCGGTTCATAGTTCTTATCTTTTAATGGCCATCCATCATAGTTCAAAAGTCGAAAGTCATAGAGTTCTACTTGCTGTCCGAATTACATACATTACCCTCGTTCTTTATATCACTTCCTTTAATTATCTTAAAGCTGAAGTTATTTTCTTAAAAGCCGGAGTCTATTTTTCTAAAACCGAAGGTCTTCAAATCCAGAGTTCAAAAGCCAGAGTTCTTTCAAAAGCCGGAGCTCTTTTCTCAAATAAGACGAAGTTCTTTTCTCATATGGATGGAGTACTTTTCAAAAAGGCGGAATTCTTCTTTAAAAAAGGCCGAAGTTCTTTTTTTTTTAAACGGGCGGAGTACTTTTTCTTAAAAAGGGCGGAGCTCTTGTTCTTTAACGGGCGGAGTACTTTTTTTTCAAAAGGGCGGAGCTCTTTTCCTTAAACGGGCGGAGTACTTTTTCTTCAAAAGGGCGGAGCTCTTTTCAAAAGGCGGAGTACTTTTTCTTTAAACATGCAATTATCAAAGTTTGACAAATAATTAGATTTTAAGGAGAACAAAACCAAAACCGAACGTCATGAAATAATCATATACTTCAAGCAGAATAAAATCTAACACCATGAATATTAGAGTTTCTTTTAAACATACGCTTAAAAACGATAAATCACAAAAACAGAATAAACATCATACATACATAATTTCATAAGAATATTACATACTTACGTAACAAACATGCATAAACATGAACTTTAAAAACAGGGATGAGTATCTTGCCTGATTTTCTTCTACTTTGCCTTGATCGTCTGACCTCCCTTTACTAAAAATTCTATTACATGTCTTTTTCTTACTCATCTAGTTCTTATTTATAGGCCTTAGGTCTGATGACTATTATTAATGATTAGCAATACAGGGAGAATGTTTCATCATTTAATGATTGGCAATCCAAGGGAGAATATTTCTTATTTATGACTTCTACATTTCCTAAAAGTTCCATTATTAATTAGATCATTTATGGCTTTACATTTCCAAGGAGTTCATTAATTCCTAGCTAACTGAACTTAACGGAATTTAGATTTCTTAATTAATTCTTGGTTCACTTGACTTAATAGGATTTAGCTTTCTCATGTAAACACATTCAATTTCTTCTACACGACTTCCGGTCAATACCTGTTGACCGGATTATCAACTTTGGCTTTCCCATAACACGACTTTCGGTCAACACCCATTGACCGGATTATCAACTTTGACTTTCCTGTAATCTACTCTGGCCTCCAATACACAAAGCCACTCCGTCCTTCAAGACCACTTCGGCCTTATAATGTACTCCGACCCTTAATGGAACAAAACCCAATTTCCAAAACATATTCATGGCCGGTTTCGATTTTCATCAAGGAAATCCAAACTTCTTTTCCTCATGCAAGGGCCGAACTTGATTTTTATCTTAAGGCCGATTTACTTTTCTTATTACATTTTTCGGTCAACTGACGTTGACCGGATTATAAGGACTGATAACTGAAATTTTCTATGTTCTAGAATCTGGGTTGTTACAATCTCCCCCACTTATAGAAATTTCATCCTCGAAATTTTAAATAAAGTTACTAACCTCGAGAAAATAAATAGGGGTATGTGTTCCGAATCTCTTCCTCTCGTTCCCAAGTTGCCTCTTCGGGAGTGTGATTTTTCCAGAACACCTTTATTAGAGAGATTGATTTGGTGCGTAGTCTCTGTTTCCTTCGATCCAAGATTTTCACTGGTTCCTCTACATAGGACAAGTTCTTGTCAATTGTTAAAGGTTCAAACTCAATTACATGAGTAGGATCGTGGACATACTTTCGAAGCATTGATACATGAAACACGTCATGTACGTCTGCCAAATTCGGAGGTAATGCAAGCCTGTAAGCTACTTCTCTGATCCTTTCTAGAATTTCAAAAGGGCCAATAAATCGTGGCTTCAGCTTTTCTTTTACCCCGAATTTGTACTTTTCCTTAGATGGCGATACCTTTAGGAATACAAAATTGCCTTTTTTAAATTCTAATGCAGATCTCCTCCGATCTGCATAACTCTTTTGTCTGCTCCAGGCTACTCTGAGATTCTCATATGCTAACTTTATCTTTTCTGTCATCTTTAATAATATCTGGACCCAAAATCCTTTTATCTCCATACTCCTCCCAGTGGATCGGCGATCTACATTTTCTTCCATACAAGGCCTCAAAAGGGGCCATGCCTATGCTGACCTGGTAACTATTATTATAAGCAAATTTCGCAAATGATAAGAAATTATCCCAAATCCCTTTCATCTCTAAGACCGAGGCTCTTAACATATCCTCGAGGATCTGAATAGTCTGTTCTGACTGGCCGTCAGTTTGCAGATGAAAAACGGTACTAAATTTTAATTCGGTACCTAATTCTTTATGTAGACTTTTCCAGAACCGTGAAACAAAGCGAGGGTCTCTATCTGATACAATAGAGGCAGGAACACCGTGAAGCCTGACAACCTCATTTACATACAACTGGGCTAATTTATCACGGGAGTATGTCATCCGAATTGTCAGAAAATGGGCTGACTTTGTTAGCCGGTCAACTATAACCCAAATAGCATCATGTTTCCTTGGCGTCCTTAGCAGTCCGGTCACAAAGTCCATTGCAATATCTTTCCATTTTCAGCCTGAAAACGGCATTGATTGCAATAACCCAGACGGCTGCTTTCTTTCGACCTTTACTTATTGGCATACAAGGCATTTTTTCACATAGGCTACAATGTCCCTCTTCATATTCCTCCACCATAATATTTTCTTCGAATCCTGATACATCTTATTAGCTCCTGGGTGAATCGTATAACGGGATCGGTGGGCTTCTTTAAAAATTTTCTCCTTTAATTCTTTGTTATCCGGAACACATAACCGATTCCTAAACCTTAATGCTCCTTCCGGCGTAACATGAAAATCAATTCGGAATTCTTTGTCCAGCTCACTCATGATCTTTACAAGGAAAGAATCATTCGCCTGATATCCCTTTACCTTATTTATCACCTCTGGCTGGACTTAAAGGTACGTAAAAATTATCCACTTTCCTTGCACATAACGCTGGACATCATAGTACATGAGACAGTCCAGCATCTCCATTTGCTTGACATGCATTCTAGCCAGAATACCAGGTTGCCGACTTAGTGCATCGACGATTACATTGGCCTTTTCAGGTTCGTATCGGATTTCACAATCATAGTCCTTCAGGAATTCGATCCACCTTCTCTGCCTCATGTTCAGTTCCTTCTGGGAGAATAAATACTTTAGACTCTTATGATCGAAGTAGACCAAGAATCTCTTACCATATAGGTAATACCTCCAGATTTTCAATGTAAACACTACTGTGACTAATTCCAGATCGTGAGTTGGGTAATTTCTTTCATGATCCTTCAACTGTCACGACCCATAGGCAATTACCCTTCCGTGTTGTATTAAAACACAGCCCAACCCAATTTTTTAGGTATCGCAATAAACAATCAGTTCTCTTGATCCATTTGGAATGGTCAGGACCGGAGCAGAAGTTAACCAGTCTTTAAGTGCCTGAAAACTCCCTTCACAATCATTAGTCCACTCAAACTTGGCATCCTTCCTTGTTAACTGCGTGAGTGGCATAGCGATTTGGGAGAAGTTTTCTATAAACCGTCTATAATATCCAGCCAAACCTAAGAAGCTCCGTGCTTCGGTCACAAAGGTTGGCAGGTTCCACTTTACCACTGCTTCTACTTTCTTAGGATCGACGGATATCCCTTCCTTGGAGATGACGTGTCCAAGGAATCCCACTTCCTCTAACCAAAATTCGCACTTTTTCAATTTGGCGAACAACCGACACTCCCTAAGGATCCGGAGTGTAGTCCGTAAATACTCCTCATGTTCCTCATAGCTTTTCGAATACACAATGATGTCGTCAATAAAGACGATCACAAACTTGTCCAGGTATGGTTAAAAATTCGGTTTATCAAGTCCATAAAGACGGCCGGATCATTAGTCAACCCAAAAGGCATCACTACAAATTCATAGTGCCCATATCTAGTCTGGAACATTGTCTTTGCTATATCCTCCTTTCTGATCCGAAGCTGATGATATCTGGATCTAAGGTCGATTTTTGAAAATACGCAAACTCCTTGTAATTGGTCAAGGAGGTCATCAATCATGGGCAGAGGATATTTGTTCTTGATGGTAATTTTATTCAGTTCACGATAATCCACGCATAATCTCATGGTCCCATCCTTTTTTCTTACAAAGAGAACCGGTGCTCCCAATGGTGACACACTCGGCCGAATGAAACCTTTATCGAATAATTCCTACAGTTGTTGTTTCAATTCTTTAAGCTCGGCCGGTGCCATCCGATATGGTGCTTTGGATATTGGTGCTGATCCTGACATTATTTCTACTCTAAATTCCAACTCTCGCTGGGGTGGCAGTCCAAGTAATTCATCAGAGAATATGTCTTCGAATTCTCGCACCACAGGAGTCTCTTTGGCCAGAGATTCTTGTCCTTCAGTAGTTACACTAGCGAAGGCTAGATAAGCTTGACACTCATCACCAATCAAGTGCCTAGTATGAAGGGCCGAAATGAAGCAAGATACTTCTTTACGTCGGACTCCTTGAATTTAGAAAGGCTTGTTTCTAGGGATGGCAAATTTTACTCTTTTTCGGAAACAATCAATCTTGGCATGATATCTGGCTAACCAATCCATTTCCAAGATTGCATCGAAGTCCTTCATTTCCAGCAAAACCAGATTAACAGACATCACGTATTCATTTAATTCTATCGGATACTTTGAATATACTACATTTAAAATTATGGACGATCCTGTAGGTGAGGCGACCATCAATGGGTAGCCAAGAACTTGAGGAAGGGCCATAAGATACTTCGAAAATTCATGGGAGACAAATGAGTGAGTGGATCCTGAGTCAAAGAGCACATGATTAGAAGCACCACAAATAGAAAGTGTACCTTCCACTACCTCCGTAGAGGTTTCGGCCTCCTTTGCGGAAATAGCAAACACTTTAGCTGGAATAGGAGACTTAAATCCTGGGGCTTGTTTAGCGAGTAGACAATCTTTGATCATGTGTCCAGCATGGCCACAGTTAAAACAGACCCCCAACTTTTTATAGTAAGGCTTCCCTTCATGTGATCTCCCACAATAATCACATGCATTATTAGCCGAAGTTTGAAAAATCTGTACGAATCGGTTCTACTCCCCACTGGACCTCGATGGTTTTGCTTTCTTAGAAGGGCCTCCACTAGCACTGGCCCTTAAAGTCCGACTAAAAGTCCTTTGTCTAAGCAATGCTCCTCTCTCCAACTCCTTCTTATAGATAACAGCCTTCTCGAGCACCTCTCCGTATGTGGCCAACGTCAGAGTTGAAAGGTGCCTCCTAATGTCATCCCTTAATCCCTGAAAGAACTTCCTAGCCTTCCTTCCTGGTCTTCCACCATATAAGGAGTATAGCGAGATAACTCTGTAAACTTTGCGTCGTACTCTACCACAGAGCGAGTACCCTGCCTTAGGTGAAGGAATTCATCCTCCTTCTGTCCACGAAGATTAGTAGGGAAATATTTCTCTAAAAACGCTGCTTCGAACATTTTCCAACTAATATTTCGATCTGACACGTTAAAAACTCTCTTCTGCATTTCCCACCAGTGGTGGGCCTCATCCGTCAACTTATGGGTGGCATAAAGAACCATGTCTCCAACAGGACACTTAATTATCGCAAACACCTTCTTCAGTCGTTCCCCTGAGTTGGGGTTCCCCAAGTGTCTGCCTTCAATGGGTCGGGTTCCCCTGAGAATTCAGGAACACGCTCGTTGGTAAAATGATCATAGACCGACCTCTCTTGCTGAACCGGAATTGGGGTGGTCACGTGAGTTGGTGGAGCCAAAACTTCTATGACTTCAGCCATCCGGTCTAGCAGGTTCAAGTATCTTGCCTCCCTATCCGGAGTGTTGTTAGTCCGTCCGGTTCGCCTTTGTTAGACATGACTTCAGTTGATTTCTAAAAGAACATTTTCCTCAGTCAACTAGCCAAGGGTGGCTATCACAATTTATTCTGCCCAGAGTAAAACCAACCCCCATTTTTCTGTAACTAATCATGTCCTAAGTTTCCGTGGTGATTCAAATTTACCTAAAGTATCTCAGTTTTCTCTCTGATACCAACTATGACGGACCGGACTTAATTCCCCACATAAATCCGCCGTCAAGTCTTAAAACTAGTATTAATGGACATAAAAATTTTACTTTTCTTTCTTACACAGGATACTGTGACTGAGGCCGAATTGCATGAGCTGGCCTTCCGATTTTAGTTTCACACCAGGCCGGCCAACATTAGGGTTAGCCGGACTTGAAAGTCTGAGATGCTTACTAAACCTTTCAATGACATTAACCAAAAAGAAATCACGGAAACATAATAACAACATCCATAGAGTCTTAAATAGCGGAATCATTTTACAAGCCTTCTCAAAATATAAAAAGGAAAATAAATTAAGCTCTTCATAGATCCGATCCGGTCATCTATATCATTTAGCTACTTCATAGGGCCTTACTCAATTTCGTCCTCCATACGCCTTTCTTCATCTGAAAATAACAAGAATAAGCAATAAAGCCCAGCAAAATACTCACATGTAGAAAATATAAACATATATATAAGCGGATCAAAATAGAGTTTCATAACACATCTTAGCATACGAAAATTATCAAATCGTTTCTTCTTTAGTTCGGAATTTCCTTATTCTTTTTCTTATTATCTTGTCTTTTGAAAACTCATAAAAACTATTGGAAATTCTTATCATCTTTAGGGACCGGACGAGAGCGGACAACATCGAGGACAGGTTGTGTGTAACTCTACAACCTAAAACTGTATCCTCTTATTATGCTCCCCGAGGCGAGAGGTAATGTCTTTAACCCGGCATACGGGACCGTAGTCCAAAAAGCCTTATGCCACCAAAAGTTTCCTCCCGTGGCCCAGGAGGCAATCCTCGATTGCCACTCAAATATCCTTCATCTATCTTTAACAGCAAGTTTAATGAAAACTTGGTTCATAGTTCATATCTTTTAATGGCCATCCATCATAATTCAAAAGTCGAAAGTCATAGAGTTCCACTTGCTATCCGGATTACATACTTTAGCCTCGTTCTTTATATCATTTCCTTTAATTATCTTAGAGCCGAAGTTATTTTCTTAAAAGTCAGAGTCCATTTTTCTAAAACCGGAGGTCTTCAAATCCTAAGTTCAAAAGCCGGAGTTCTTTCAAAAGCCGGAGCTCTTTTCTCAATAAGACGAAGTTCTTCTTTTAAAAAGGTCGGAGTTCTTTTTTTTTTTCAAAACGGACGAAGTACTTTTTCTTAAAAAGGGCGAAGCTCTTTTTCTTAAATGGGCAGAGTATTTTTTCTTCAAAAGGGTGGAGCTCTCTTTCTTAAACGGACGGAGTACTTTTTCTTCAAAAGGGCGGAGCTCTTTTCAAAAGGCGGAGTACTTTTTCTTTAAACATGCAATTATCAAAGTTTGACAAATAATTAGACTTTAAGGAGAACAAAACCAAAACCGAACATCATGAAATAATCATATACTTCAAGCAGAATAAAATCTAACACCATGAATACCAGAGTTTCTTTTAAACATACGATTAAGAATGATAAATCACAAAAACAGAATAAACATCATACATACATAATTTCATAAGAATATTACATACTTACGTAGCAAACATGCATAAACATGAACTTTAAAAACAGGGGTGAGTATCTTGCCTGATTTTCTTCTACTTTGCCTTAATCTTCTGACCTCCCTTTACTAGAAATTATATTACATGCCTTTTTCTTACTCCACTAGTTCTTATTTATAGGCCTTAGGTCTGATGACTATTATTAATGATTGGCAATACAGGAGAAATATTTCAACATTTAATGATTGGCAATCCAAGGGAGAATGTTTTTTATTTATGGTTTCTACATTTCCTAAAATTTCCCTTATTAATTAGATCATTTATGGTTTTACATTTCCAAAGAGTTCATTAATTCCTAGCTAACTGAACTTAATGAAATTTAGATTTCGTAATTAATTCCTAGTTCATTGGACTTAATAGGATTTAGTTTTCTCATGTAAACACATTCAATTCCTTCTACACGACTTCCGGTCAATACCCGTTGACTGGATTATCAACTTTGGCTTTTCCATAACACGACTTTTGGTCAACACCCGTTGACCGGATTATCAACTTTGACTTTCCGGTAATCTACTCCGACCTCCAATACACAAAGCCACTCCGTCCTTCAAGACCACTTCGGCCTTATAATGTACTCCGACCCTTAATGGAACAAAACCCAATTTCCAAAACATATTCATGGCCGGTTTCGATTTTCATCAAGGAAATCCAGACTTCTTTTCCTCATGCAAGGGCCGAACTTGATTTTTATCTTAAGGCCGATTTACTTTTCTTATTACATTGTTTGGTCAACTAACGTTGACCGGATTATAAGGACTGATAACTGAAATTTTCTATGTTCTAAAATTTGGGCTGTTACACTGAGCATATTTACTTGAAAGTTTGGTGATAGAATCGGGAGATAAATCACAAAAACCTACACCATGGACAGAAAGTGCCGCAGTCGAGGATTGATGTTCTTGTACCGCCTCAACCAGAGCTACAGCATGCATGGGATTGTCAAAAACACCCCTATCACAAACAGAAGACTTCTCAGACTCAGCATCGGGCTGCAGAACAACCAGTAGGGAATCTACAACCGACTCAGGGTTAGGTTCAAGTGGCCCAGCAGAAGGCAACTCCGCAGGGGACAAAACAGGAACTAAGCTATGATTTTTAAAGCCTGATTCAATCTCACATTCCACATCAGCTGGCTTCGGCGAGGGGCCCTCATATCGGAGTCAGACACCATGCAAACCTCTGAGGAGATTGGACCAGAACCGTCCAAGCCAGAGCCATTTTCGTCATCCAATTGAAAGACTTCAAAGGAGTTACATGTTGGCACGGGAATAGGTAGGCAAGAAGGCTAGCGAGCTGGGATATCCTCTTGAGAGGGGAAATAATGCAAACCCTTCTGTCCCACCTCATTCCACTTAGCCTCTTGTACACTGTTGTTGTCCTAGGACGAAGTGATTATACCATCATTAAGCCCAGAGTTTGGGCCATTTCCTCGCCTAACGAGCTTCCATTGGTACTCAACCGCCACCCCAACACTCAACGCTTTCCCACTCTTTGCTCAAAGGACAGCCTAATTCTAGAGGGTAATACCGCATCTACCGGTACCTCGACACAAACCCTCGCGAACATAATCCGGTCCATTTTTGTCGTATGGTAGTCAACCTACAAATGCTTCCCCACAGCACTGGCAATCTAGCTTAATCCAAGAGGAGACCAGAAAGCAAGAGGAATATTGTGAAGATTGATCCAAATAGGGAAGGATTTGTGTTCCTCCTTGCTCATCGGCATTTCAGGGACCCACTATTTTAGGAAAAGTGGCCTTCCAGCAAGGGCCAAGGGCCAGCAGATAAACAAGCATCCATCAACCCATGGGTAGCAAACCGGAAGAAGTAATCACCAGCCCCATGTTCTGCAACATGGTTGATCCCAAATCTAACCCATATTTTTGGGCAATATAATTAATAGCATGGAAACAATACCCGACAAGAGTGCATTCGCAAGCCAAAACCCCTTGAGAAACAACATCAGGGGGAGGATAAATAAGGGCAATGTCACCATCGAGATGCCGGGGAGGGAAATACTGCATTGGCACCGAAACATCCATAGAGCCATTCTTTACAACATTAGCCTAGGACGATTGGGGAAGGCAAGAAGGTGGGCCAGAGAAAGCATACCCAGAACCAAGTGAAGTAGGGAGAGACATACCAGCCTTCAGCGTCGAAGTTGGAAAGCCATCAGCCACAACATCAGACAGCACAGGAGAAGACATTGTAGTCACCGACTGATAACCATTACCTAGGTCCAGCCGCTTCATGCTATCCTGGAAAGAAGCATCAGGGAAAGGAGACTGCGTCGGGGTCGATCGCAGTAAAGGAGGGAATGAACCAGAGGGATGGGTCATCGCATCCATTGGCTTGCTTCTGGAGAGATCAAAACGAGAAGGAGGATTCTCACGCAAAAATTAGCTTTGAACTTCCAGAGAGAGTGGAGAGCCACCGTGTCACAGGAACCCTAAGCGGGACAAAATCAGTTCAATGAGCAACTGAATCCGCACCCAAGGAGATCGAAATGGGAAGAAAATGATGAAGAGGAAGAACAAGAAGGAGCAATCGAGGACCCCAGAGGGCCAGTCACGCCGGTGCCTATGAGAATCAACCGAAAATCACAGATTCTGCCTACCCAAAATTCAAATTTTGAAAAACCTAGAGAGAGGGGAGAGCGTCTCTCTCTAGAAGGTTGGACCCAACCCCTACATTTCAACGCGGTCAGTGTCATTGCACAAAACATTTAGTTGCATTTTGGGAGACCCCGATCCCAAAAATATGATAATTAGGGAATACTTATGTGGATGAAAATCATGTTAAGGTTTAAGAATGTGAAAAAAGTGAGTTTGGAAGCAGAAAGAGGAAGCTAAGTCTTATAAGGTACCAATTTCCAAGATATGGTTAATATGGGTGGTGAGGTTTTGGATTTCTAAAATATGGTAATTGGGAGGTAATAAAATTAAAATAGATGAATTCTAGTCAAAAGGAATGAGAGTAATCGGATCGAAAAGTCCAGAGAATCGAAATTGGTAAATCGGGAACCGAAATTGGTAAATTGGGAACTAAAATTGTAAACTGAGAAATATTGATTTGTAAATAAGATTTTAGACTCTAAATTATGGTAATCATGGCCTATTAAAGTTATATAATCAAAATTATGGTCTAAAGATGTGACGAATTGAGTTAGAAGGGTCGAAACGGGTCCCGGATGGCAAAAATACAACGTTTTCATGATATAGGCTTGATGTGGGCCTGATGAGCGCCTAATGTCAGACCGACCTACACTTGAGTGCCCAGGAGGTGCACCTAAGGCAAGGCGGGAGCGAGCTACCTATGACGAGGGCGCTCAAGCGCCCTGACTAATATATAACGCGTGTGCATTTTTTTCCCTCGGCATTTTGGCCTCCTGCAAGAGAGAAGGGGGAAAAGGAAAGAGGAGAAGAGGGATCCATGCGTTCCACTCTGATCCAGGTGAAAATAATGGTAGATCGGGCTCAAATAAGTGTACTACGGATGTTATTTACGATTTTTACAGAGTTTCAATACCTCAAATATTATATTTATATTCTAAATGCATGTTTCTCCATATTCTGCATAAATAGAGTCTGTTTCTGTAAATTAATCGGATAGATTTCATATTTACATGTATATACTGTAATATCTGGTATCCATTTCATGAAAATGCACGTGCTAAGTGTCCGTTTATCATCCGGTAATTTCAGCCAAACCGTAGGTACGAAAATGATGGATTTTAGTGATTTTTACCCAAAAATTCTGTTGTATAAAAGATAATCTGAACTGAAATAAAGCTTCTGGTGTAATTCATTTATGAAAATTTTACATAGACTTATAATGATAAATCACTGTAGCTTTTTTTCTAAGGACCTATGGCATTTGATACGTTGCCATGTTGGCCTTCAATGGCCTTACCCTGATTGGAACCAAAACATTATTTGGACTGCTTCTCAATGGAAAGAGAATAATTTCAAAGCTATATCCTTCCACCTTGAAAAAAAAAGGGGGGATTGCGCTGGTTGGCCCTGATCTTGTTTGACTGGAGTGTTTCTTGAGGTTTGTGGACTTCCTCTCCATTTGGAGTGCCTCTCCGGGATGTTAGGTTTTTCTCCTTATCTCTAGGATTGCACTGACTGGCTCAGAGTGTGCTTCTTCGGATTTGGTTTCTCTCTTCATAAAAAAAAAAAATCCTTTGACCATCCGATGTGCTTTCCAGTTCTCTAGGGTCTCTTCTTCTTTAAAAAATAAAATTTAGTCATTCTGGCGGGGCGGGCTCTAGTGCTGTTCGTTTGGTGTGTTTTGTCGGTCCTATGGGTTTTCTCTATATTAAAAAAAAAACCCTTGACCATCCGGTGTGTTTCGGTTACTTATGGTTCTTCTTCTTCTTCTTATTCTTCTTCTTTTTCTTCTCCAAAAAAAAAAAATCACTTGACCATCCGGTGTGATGTTTGGTTACTTAGAGATTTTCTTCTTCTTCTTTAAAAAGAAAAAGGAGCGGTTTGGCCATGCGGGCATCACTTTTCTATATGTTCTCCTACCGACGTATGGTTGGCTACTCCCTTTGGCGCGGACGTTCGAATCCTTGACATGGTGATGACTCTGGGCGCAGATCTATTGCTGGTTCTTTGCCGATTGATGTAACGAGTTGGATTTCAGGACTGACTGGTTGGGGGAGGATTATCTTTCCTAGATCAGGTTGATTTGCTGCTGACTCGGGGTTGGCTACTCTTCATGCTCTACTGCATCATCTGATCTGTATGATGTCTGTTCTCCTGCCATTGCATGAATGGTATTTTCCCGTTGTTTAGCTTTGCAAGTACATCGCTACCGGAGTCTGTTTTTGTTTTCTCCTTGGAATCTTGTATTTCTTGGCTCGGGATATGCCCTAACGTAATTGTTTATCTCCAATCTATTTGGAGATTGAACATCTGATTTGCATTCTTTCATTTTTATTAATATATTTTAATTACTTACCACAAAAAAAAAAAATCCTTCCACCTTACCCTTGCAGCTACTGTGTATTATATTTGGAAGGAGCGGAATCACCGAACTTTTCAATCTTTTCATTTCCATGCTTTCGCTAATCTATTCACTCAAATATTAGATGTTATTTGTAACCATCTGAAAGCTCTCCCTAGTGCCTCTTCTAAGGAGGACAAAATATTTTTAGACCGCTGAAATTTATCTACCATATAAAAAAAAAACTTCCTGTATATGTCGGGTTGCCATGTACCAATGATGCTACTCCTCCTATTCTGCTGGAATGGCTTCATAGTCCATCTGTTGTACCTGATGGATTGATCCTTGCCCACTTTGCTCCTAGGTGGATTTGCATTTTTTATCCGTATGCAGCTTCGTTCAGGACTGCATTCATCTCCAAAAAAATTTACTATCAATTTGTTGATCGACGACTGTGTTTGGCCGGTCGACCTATTGACCAGTATACCTGGGTTCAAAAAAAAGATGTTGGGATGCCACTTGTCAGGTTTGCAATTTTGTCTTGTTTTGCTGGAATGGCTTGTTGGGCTCCTTGCCCGCTTTGTACCTTGGTGGTTGTATAGTTTTTAACCCAGTATGCAGCAAAGACCGGATTCGGCAATGTTGATTTCCTATGGTAGGTTGTAAAATTCTATAAAAAAAAATCTCTTGTGGCCGATCAACTTCTTGCACGGCTAACTTGATGTTTCTTGGCCTGTTGTTCATGGCTTCTTCTACATTACGGCTTAATGGTTCATTGTGGTTGTTGGTTTGGTATCATGCTGATGTGGCCCTGTGGTCCATTTGCCCGAATTGGATGATCTCCGTGTTCGGTATGCTATTTGCCGTACGTCCTATGCTATTGCCATATTGGGACTGTTGCTGATTTGCCTAAAATACCGCGGAAAGCCGATTGTTTCTTGGTGATGTTCCGGTTCTTCCCTAGCATCTTTGTTCTACGCCATCTATATGCTCGGAGTATATCCTAACGTCTATATTCTACCTCTAAATTGGCAAAACACTTGGAGTTAAAATATATTTTATGTACTTTCTTTTAATTTTACTCAATTTTACTTACTAAAAAAAATGTGCGACGAGGTGTGCATGTGAATACAGCCTTACGGCAGTTGGAGATTTTTTCTTCTGACCGAGTGGCAAATGGCTGAGCGGTATTTTGACCGTGATCCATTTTGGCCGGGATGGTCGAATTGCTCGAGATTCTGTAGACGTGTTGCTTTCTTCCTAGGTGATGTAGATGTGTCCGAGATGCTTTCTAACCAATACGCCAATAGCCAAGATGCTGATGATTAGCTGAGGTCTCTCTGCTCTCCTACTTTATGTTTCCTAGATGCAATCTGCAGTGCACTTGCTGATGGCAGGGACTTGCTACTATTGTGCAATAAGTCCTTTCAGGATTTTTGCTACCCTTTGGACTGTTGCTTGCTCTTAATTTGAATGATGGCATTTTGGCCTTTTTCTTTCCTTTTGAACTCTTATTTTGGTCTCATATTTTTTAGCCGATCTTTTGACTTTAGTTTCTTAGGATTCGTGACATATATCACAGTATTGGGGTTGCCCTTGTATCTTTGTTCTACATCCAAGTCCGCAAAATACTTGGAGATAGAACATTGAATTTGTATTTTTTTTCCTTTTTTCCATTAATAAAACTTTTCCTTATTTAACAAAAAAAAACTTATAAATCACAGTGGATTTCTGAAGGAAAATTGAAGGATTATAAACTGTTACCGTATATTCTGAACTGAACTGAATAGTTATTGCGAAACTCTAACTAAATTCTAAAACTGAAAAGGGTTTTCAGTTAAGAAATAAGAAGAAACAATTTCTGATACTATTAACTACGACCCAGGATTGACATACGGTCTACTAAGGTTTTCTGACATGCCTTAAGATATTACGGTGGTAATTGGGGATAACTTTGTCCATGGAGTTATACGTGGTCCACCCTTCCTCGGGGCATTAATTAATGAGAGTAGTATACTGATCCTGGAAGATGATAATCCTTCATTCCGGGAGGATAATAATCCTTCGTCGGTTTTGAGTTGTGTGCTGTAGAACAAAATTGGTCCCTATACAGCATTGATATTGGTATTGGATTGTGTGGAGTAAACACAATCTATCTTCGATTATTCGCCTCCTCGGCTAGTAGGGTATGCTAGTTGGATCCCTAGGATATTAAACTGGAATTTTCTGAAGAAACAAATGGGATTTGGAAATGTTTTATGAACCCTAATACATGTTTAAATAGAATCATGCTTTGCCCCCATTTTCATGAACTGCTTCTGTTCTTCTAATCTGATTTCAATATTTTTCTGTCCTAACATGACTTATATTTCCTGAGACCTATTTATATAAAAATTATACTTTCTTCATGATTATTGCATGTGTTCCTGCTCATCTACCCATATGTTCTACATGAGAGAATAATTAATGATTTTTGAAACCTGTTCATGTAAAATCATACTTTTCTGATGAATTATGTATATGTTTCTGTTTTCCCCTAGCATTTCTATTATCTTCTACAATTATGTTCTGCTAATATTTCTACAGTCATTGTTTTATCGCATTTATACTTTAAATGCAACTGTACCTGCCTTACTTTATTATGTTCTACATGAGAGTATTATGTTCTGCATGTTTTAGTACCTTGATGGATTTTAACTCACTGTTTTATTTTCTCCCCCTCCAGATAAGGATATAGAGAAGACACTGAAGGAGCATGTGTAGCTAGAAATTAGCAATGAAGGTTCTAGAGCCTCGATGAAGTCTTGAAGATTTATCTTAAATCATTTTGGGAGATTTGATAGTTCCGTATGTGCCATAAGTTTTGTAAAGAAAATTATGTATAAATAACTATGGTAGTTTTGTAAATCGTTAAAACTATATTTATGCTTCCGCAGGTTATATCTTGGAAATAGATGCTTCCACTATATATTTTATAGCTTTCTATACAGGTCTGCTCTTGTCTGAATTCTGATATAGTTGATAGGATTGTTAAATTAAGGCCATGGATAGTACTTGTGGTCCTGTGAATGCTTGTTGTAGGAAAATTATGGTATAAATAAATAGTTGTGTGCTTGTATATGTCCTGTAATTGTCTCATGGTCATAAGTCTGAGGTTAGATATCGAGTATGTCTTGTACAGGTTATAATATACAGGTTATATATTTGGATTTTTGTCCAGTTTTAGATAAAACTCTGTCAAAATTTCTATACAGTTTAAAGGATTTAAGTTGATGGGTCCTGTTCTGTATCTGTCTGATAGAGGGTCCTATAAGGTTTAGGATCTGTTCCGTCATAAATGGTATCAGAGAAAATGAGATGCCTTAGGAATGATCTGAATCATACACGAAAGCTTAGGAACTGATCCTGACTGACCGAATAGGTAGTGATATGTATAGATTGATTAAGTTAGATTAGAAATTCCTAAGTGTTCTAGCTTTTATAAGTTAGAATTGGCCTAAGTTAGGATGCAGTGATTCAACTACTCGACGTCAATTTCAGGCCTAGACTAATCAATTTAAGTTTGAATATTCAAGTTAATTGTCTTAAGTTTTTTTTTTTTTTGATAAGTAAAATTGTATTAAAATAAAAGAAATTATAAAAAATTATATTATAATTCCAAGTGTTTTGCCGACTTGGAGATAGAATATACATGTTAGGGTATTCCCCGAGCACCATCATAAAACATTTCATGAAACCGAAATAAAATTACAACAGGAAACAATGGCCAAATTGCAATCTAAAACAGCCATTTGCCTTCAGCCAAACCGATCAATTGTATCAAAATCAAACCGGTCAAAATGCAAACCATCCACTCCAGCTTCAATACAAAATCAGCCCAACCGATCAGTTCCCTACAATGCACTGACCGACCCATTGATATCCTCGGTCAGCGTATTTCCATGTTGCCAGGCAATTCCACCAAAGTCCAAAAATAAGGTTGTCACGCATTTCTCCTTAGCGGTGATCAGCTATTTCGGCCGGTCAACGTGTTGACCAGCCCATATACTCTTCTTTTTTTTTCCAACACATTGACCAACCGCTTTCCGATAGCAACCAACTTGGCCGGTCAACTAGTTGACCGGCCACAGACCGCCCATAATCCATTTTTGTTTGTCTCCAATGCTCCAAAATAGTATTTCTAAACTCCACACAAGCTTTAAGCCTCCAGCGGCCATTATCAGTTTCCACTGGCCACTAGTTTCGGCAATTCCCATCCTTCAGCAATCAGTAGCAACAAG
>JAODPA010069403.1:0-32075 GCA_025585075.1 Nepenthes mirabilis | reverse complement strand
TGGCATTTTTTTAAACCCACATTGGCTTATTCTAACTTTTGCAATATAAACTCACTTCTCTCCAAACCCAAAGCTCTACTTGCATTTCTCCCTTCCCATCTCATTTTTCTTACTATCAATCCCTTCCCACTGTTCATTCTGATATTTTTTTTTTCTCATCGTCCGAAGATAGTGATGAGGCCACTTCATTAAAATATCTGTATACTGCACTGCACATTATATAATCTTTCATAGTATTTTCGTCTTTTCGACTCTCTATCTCCACCTCTTGTTCACTTCATTTTCTCCTAGATTTACTCCTACCCAGTAGTAATAGTAAACCTCAAACTATAACCTACATCAGCAAGAACATTAATAAAAACAGGCCCAAACAAGGCAGAGTTTATGGCTATTTTAAGGTGGATGGTGGTGGAAAGGCTGGATAATCAACTTCCACCGCTAGTGGAACCACCGCCCGTGGACACCAGTCGCTACCCACACAGGTCAATAGAGACGCTCGTGGTGATACTAGCGGTGATCACAATAGTTGGTGTGATTGCAGGGATCATTGCTAGGGTGTGTGGAGGGCGCCATCTCGGGAGCAATGGTGAATATGACATGGAAGGATGGGTGGAGAAGAATTGTCGGAGCTGCATTGATGGTAGTGTTTCGCCGCCGCCGCCGCCGCCTACTGAACCTAAGCAGGCAGCAGATAAAGCAAACAAGTGACAGTTAAGTCGAACATGGAATGCTATCTCTAATAATTTATAAAATCATTGTAAGTTGGTTCACTTAGTTTTCTTCCCCCACTTCACTTCAATCCCAGCATCCTTGAAGCAGGAAGTAGAATTTTTTGTATCATGTGTGACAATCAATTTCTTCTCTTCCCTTATACAGAATTATAACTATCTAAAATATAAGGATAAGAATATATATATATATAACATTTGCATAAATTTAACAAATCAATGGGCAAGTCTATTAATTACAATGCATGTTTTGATTGGAATAGATTTTTGAAATGACAAAAGAAAAATATTTATATAATTAAGAAACTGATGTTCTTTTTATCCTAATAAATAACATATTTATCTCATTACATATGTGTATTAGAAGGTAAATATTTCTTGGCACAATAAAAGGGTAGTTTTGCAAGAGTGACCAGTGATACTACTCATTTCGTTATTTCTATTGTAGACCAAAAAACTAAAAGCTTTTTAACACGTTTTCTAGGCTCTTATAATGAAAGAGAAATGGACGAGAAAGATAAATTGGTATTTGTTATTTAAGAAAGAACGTTAACATAAATTTAAATATAACGTTTATATGCGAATATTTGTTATTTTTAGTAAAATTATCCGATAAAATAACTATTTATATAGTGATTCTAATGCCTAAAGTTTTCCGGGTAGGCCTACCGTCGGCAATGACAAACAACCCTTTGTAATTTAATGATAAAATTGCATATAATTAATCATTCTTAGAGCTCACAATGAGATAAGGCGTATGCACTATGCTACTAGGTGGGACAAAGATATGTAATGCCGATCAGTTCTTAATGTTTTAATCCTCTGACACGATGACAATTTCTTTACCTAATAAATGCAGTGTGGCAGAAAGGGGAAGAACAGGCTTTAGCAAGCTGGGTCAAATTTAATCAAGTTCTTCGTTTGTTGATTTAATAAGCTGAAAAATAGGATTACCTTCATTAAGCTTTCTTAGTTATGGTCATCAGATTTGTTTAAGAAACTGGCTAATCACGAATAATTTAGTTTATTGAGAGTTATGTTATAATCTTTTTAAATATTAAATTTTTTTTTATATTTTCAATAATTAACATCATTTAAAAGTTACTAAGGATAAAAATTGAGATAATAACCTCTTATTTTATAAGAACAGAACTTAACTATTTGAAAGAGAATGTGAATAACAAAACCTTTGTCGGTGCTATCAGAGACAAGTCGATGCGAGTCCCACATTGAAAAGTTGGAGATAAAACCTCCAGTTTATAAGTTAGGGGGCTCTCCCTCCTACTAGACCGGTCTTTTGAGATGGGTTCTCCCTCTAACTTATACTCGCATCAAATTGTGCTTTCATTGAGATCAGTTCTAACCCGGAGAGGGCTACCTGCAGAGGGTTCCGACCGGAAATGACTACTTGCGGAGGGGCTGACCTACTGTCGGTGCGCTGGGGCGGAGTAAAGCGTCGCAGAGTGAAAGCCGCCGAGTGAAGTGTCGTAGAGTGTAGCCGCCGAGATCGCGACTGTTGAAGGAGGGAGGAATGATGCGAGTCCCACATTGAAAAGTTGGAGGCAAAACCTCCAACTTATAAGTTAGGGGACTCTCCCTCCTACTAGACCAGTCTTTTAGGATGGGCTCTCCCTCTAACTTATGCTCGCATCACAAGTTCAAGTGGCGACCATTTAGCATTATTGCACCGTTGCTAAATTGTTATTTAAGAGCTTCATTTAGGTTTTTGATAATCCATATATTTAACATTCCGTGCATCACTGTATATTTGTTAATGGATTATTTCTCTATAGTCAGAACCTTATAAGATATTAGGACATCAGCATTTTTGTTGTTTAAAAGATGAGCCTCGATAGAGTAGTGTGGCCACTATATTATAGTTTGAATGTCACAAGTTTAAGTCAATAAAATAATATTTCATAGTATAAAGATAAGATTGTATGAATCTAACCGTCGAAATACCCCAAGTTAGGAGCCTCAGGTTTTGGATTGTGTCTTTTCTTAAGAATTTTCATTTCATTTTTAAGACTCCATTTCCACCAAGTCCCTTGCTCCTAATGTGCCGGAACAAAATGGCAGATGATATTTATATGCTTGCGGATGTAGAAAATAACCGAAGAATAAATATTTTATTGAAAGTGAATTGACACAATTTTTTCATGTTCTCAAACAACTCATATGGAATTTAACCATCAGCAAGCACTCTTCTCCAGATACACAAATTTCAGAAAGGTAATGAGAAGAATTTTGAAAGGGAAAAATAATCGAATTGGGCGAACAAAGAAAAGCAGTGAGATAGCACATGATGTTTATATTTTCCAACACAACTTCAAATTTGACCACAAATTCAGAGCCAATACCTTAGAAATTATTGGCAAGTGGGGCTGTCCGGAAATTTCATGGAGGAAGCAGTGCGCATTCCTCTTCCTCAAGCTTCTGCGGTCTCAGCAGTTTATTCCACACTGTTCGACATCTGGACCAGTCACCTGGGGCGTAAAAGGATCAATTCGAACCCATAATAAGGAGAAGATAGAGGCGAGGAGAATGGACCAGACAACGACAATGGTCGGGGTCCTATTCTGGCGTCCCATGAGACCTTTGAGGAAAGGATAGAGATGAACAATCACCCAAAAGGCAAAGAATAGCTTCCCGAAAAGCGGGCCCCATGACTGATAGCCGCTGTTAATGGCATAGGAAACTCCGGCCACCACTCCGACGAGGTTGATTATGAGAAGAGTGGTTGGTGGAATGAGCAGGGTTGTCCACTTGAACATGTAGAGCTCGGCAAAATCGCCGTCCTCGTCGGACGCTTTAGAAGTGACGGTGAAATTGGTATCTATGCCCGCAAGGACTTTGAGCAAGCCTTGAAAAACTGCAAACAGGTGAGAAGAAACACCACCAATAACCCAAAACTGCTCATTTCTCCACCACTCGTCGATCCCAACACCACTCCATCTCATTTCTAGTATGCCCGTCGCAAAGATAGAAAGAAAGAGCGATAAAAACCAGATGCTGGCGAGATTACTAATCTGCAATTGTTAAAAAAAAGACGAGTTTCTCAGAAGCACATCAATGGCACTTCAAGCGACAAAGTTTTTTTTTCATGAAACTCGTAATGAGTGTTTTAAAGTGTTTCAAGAGATCCAAAATTCCCCTTTAACTGCTAGTTACCTGAGGAATAATGAATTGTCCGGTGAGCAAACAGACGGCTGGCAGTGTACAATATGCAAGAAGAGGAATGGCAGTGATTGGGTAAATGGTGGTGTTGACATAAGCAAATCTCTCAAGCCATTTTAACCGTCCACCGTAGCCATACCATATGGGGCAGTGACGACTGAAAAGAATTTCAACTGAACCTAACGCCCACCGAAGCACTTGATTCAAACGATCAGAAAGATTGATTGGAGCAGACCCCTTGAAGGCTGGGCGCTTTGGCATGCAATAGATTGACCGCCATCCACGAGCATGCATCTTGAATCCAGTGAGAATATCCTCGGTGACCGACCCATAAATCCATCCTATCTGTATTAAGCAAACCAGCAATGCATTTGTTTGTCAGCCAGTAATGGGACAAAAAGAGCGTAGTTTGGGGTTGAATAGAAGGGCAAAAACAATTATTCTATCAAATGAAACATTTGCTAATATACATTAGTATCGAGCTCATCAATATCAATATTTTTCCATACTGTAACAAATCGCATTAAGTCTCTATATTGTGATATACCAACCAATATTTTTCCAAGTTTCTAATGGGAAAAGATTTGTGTCCATCAGCTGGTTCTTAGAACTGGTGGCTTTCACATTATACTTGTACTTCCAAAGCTGAAGTTGTAATGGTTTAGGCCCTTCAGATTGGCAATGGTTTAGGCCCTTATGTAATGTGTTATCATTGATAAAAATATCGATATCAATGATAACACATTACATAAGGGCCTAAACCATTGCCAATCTGAAGGGCCTAAACCATTACAACTTCAGCTTTGGAAGTACAAGTATAATGTGAAAGCCACCAGTTCTAAGAACCAGCTGATGGTGAAGAGGAGGACAGACCAAATATCTCATAGTATATGGCTTGGTTTGTTTAACAGGAACTAACTTTCCTGAAAATATCTCTCCCGTTCGGCTGGTAGTAATAAATTCAACAAATACTAGTTTTCCTCTACGTTAAGGAAATGTTTTTTCTGATAACAGGGCTAACAATGAAATGCTTTACTTGAAGCAAACAGTTGAAAGAAATTTATCGAATAAGAGATTCTGGGCCGCTAGCTACAAGGCAACAGCAGAAGACTCTTTTCTGTAAATGAGAACTAAACTTGAAAAGCGTTAAACTGTCTACAAAATTTACCATAGAAGGAGCAAAATTGCCATTTGTCCGATACAGTCACCCCAAACAATTTGGTGTCACGAGGTTCACGCTTGCAATGACTTTACTAGAAGTAAAAACTAAATCTATCATACCGAATTTGATAGAATGAGCAAATCTAGATTAGTATTGTCTTATTATCATAGTATCCCTTCTACATATTCTATATGCTGGAAAATTAGAACGTAACTGGGCCAGATGGAAAGGAAAACCCTGAAATTATGATGGAAAAGGAACATACTTCACTTCCCCATTCTGTCTTGTCCTCGTATCCACAACTAATAACATGAATGGCCTCTTTCAGGAGGGTTTCAGGGTTCGCAGACTGTGGAACACCTCCATTTTCCATGAGTGTAGAAGCCACAAATACTTCTGATTGACCAAATCTTTTCTCCAGGGTCATTTGTGACATAATTAATGACTTTTCATCATCGTATCCAGCACCTGATTTCAGAAGTGAAGATCACTGTCCCATATAGCAGAAATTGATTGCACTACTATAGCAGCAATTTCACAAATCAAAACAGTGTGATCCTAGTGCAGAGAATTAATATTCAGATCATTTTTCAGCATCTTTATCAGCCAGACCTACTGTTCTCCGCACCTAATTGGAGAGCTGATCTCATAATTGCTGTTGCACCAATTTAATCATGCTCTACAGAGCTTCAAAAGACAACATAAATTATTAAGAATCACTAAGTTGGCAATTACTTTAGACAATATTTTTGGTGTGCAGAAATATCTTAATCAACAGAAGTGATTCATGTTTAAATCATTACCAAAATTTAATATTGAGGAAAGCAACATATGAGATATGAACTCCATCAGAGAGAAGTGTGAACAAGTCTGACAAATGGAAACTTGTCATCACACTTATGCACCCAATCTCGTATCCATTTCATAATTTACAAGGGCTCAGAAAGTAGTTGAATTTTGTTATCATTTTACTTACCAAAAAAATCCTAATTTATAGGGTCCATCATGCAACGGCAGATTGGATGAAACAAAGAATAAGATTACCTTCTATTCCTTCCTCTATATCTTCCAGATTGAATATTGGCAAAGTAGGGTCCGCATGTCTATTTGATTTCTTCTTGCCAGAGTCTCTTTTGCTAGATTTAGACTTCTTTCGCAATCCACCAAAGCATGAGGAAAGCAGACCTCCCTTTTTGTGCTTTGGTTTGTGTGGAGGTTCATAACCATACAAAGCTGTTCTGTTGAAGACACATCCCGTACCCACATAAACAGGACCTTGGATTCCATCCAAGCCTCTTAGATTTATCTGTAATTCACAAAGAATTTGAGTTCAGGAACAAAAGAGTGGCAAAATCAATAAATTCAAAGTCATTTTATCTGAAGTCTGTAGCCACCCCAATTACCGTAGGTAAAAGACAAAAGAGTACATCCATTTTAAATACTTACATCAAAGAAGACGGTGTTGCGGTTAGCATATCGATCATTCCTATCAATTCCATCAAATCTCTGTGGGAATTGAACATAGCAGACATATTTCCCAAGGTTTGGATCCATCAAGAAACACATAGCCTCGCGCAGTGCCTTGCTATTATTTATATAGTGGTCACAATCAAGATTCAACAAGAACGGTCCATTTGTTAGGACTGCTGATACACGAACCTGCAGGTGGGTTGCACTGCATACTTGAGCTAAACATGGCAAAACACACAAAAATGCTGAAGTTATGGTTAATAACACATACGAGAGCATTCATAGCACCAGCTTTCTTATGATGTTGAAACCCAGGGCGCTTCTCACGAGACACATAGACTAAACGCGGAAGCTCATTACCTTCAGTGTCAAGTCCTCCACTTTGTCCTAAGAAAACCTGCACATCATGTGACCACATCTCCTAACATAAGTGATGGACGCCGAAAGGGCCAACATTTTCCAGGATTAAAACCACGGTCAACATGCCACAAAACTTTCATATACGCTGAATACAGTCTCAGGAAATAGGAGGTCAGAAAAGTAAATAAACAATAAAAAAAAGGAAAATAAAATAGGACAAGAAACAAAATTTTCAAATTTGGCACTACTATTCTTTCCTCTTGGATCAGCAAGATCAATATGTAGGGTAAATAGTGCCAGTCAGACAGTGAATTCGATAGAATAATGATGATGATGATTACTTACGCTCACAACAAGGAGAAAACAAGGGAGAATAGGGAAAACACACAAATTTTACGTGAAAACCCTCTTCCGAATAAGAGAAAAAAACCACGGGACACTTAGTCCACAAACAATTTTATAATAAAAATTTTGGTTACAAAAACCTCGATTACAAAAACCCTTGAAGAACAGATAACAAGAGTAAAGCATAACTCCTTGTTACTTCTATGTTTCTTCGCCTCTTACACACAGCGTGTCTCTCTTTGCACCTTGCATGCATTCATATATATATGTCTCCGGTCGGCCGCCTTCTGTGCAAGGTGGTTGCGTGCACAATAGGACCTACCACTGATTCTGCAAAATTGCCTTCCTACAGAGAGCAGTTGACCTACTCTACAAAGTCGGTTACCAACTTTGAAAGTTAACTTCCTTTTCTGAGAAATTGTTTGCGCAGATTTTGCAGATGACTAGCTTTTCCAAACAAATTGTTATCAGTCGTTGGCCAAAGTCCTCGACCTTTTGGCTAGTGTCCTCCGCCATTAACCCATGTCCTCGGCCGTCACTCAATGTCCTCAGCCTTCAAGCAAAGTCCTCGACCCTTAATCAGAGATTTCAACCATCAGTCAGAGTCCTCGGTTTTTTTATCATTCAGACCAAGTGTAACCACTCCAACCTTTCTATTCCACTCTGGGCCACATCGTCGAGTGCGCACGCTTCCCACACGGGAATGACCCAAATCCCAACAAACTTCCCGTCACTACTGTGGGGGAATGATATCCGTCAGTCTAGCCATATCTCGGCAAGTCTCACACTTTCCTTTCAGTAGTGTCTTGGACATTATACCAGATCCATTCTCCTCAATCCGGACCTTTTCGAGTGACAATAACCCCAAGTCAATGACATCTCTCACCCAATGATATAAAATATTAATATGCTTCGATCTCGAATGGAATGAGGAGTTCCTATAGAGATGCATTGCACTTTGGCTGTCACAAAGTACCGGGTACCTTCTTGTTTGAAACCAAGTTCCTAGACAAATTCCTTCATCCAGAGCATCTCCTTGCTAGCCTCTGTTACAGCAATGAATTCCACCTCAGTTGTTGACGGGGCAACACACTTCTACAGCTTTAACTACCACGAAACAAACCCTCCGACAAATTTGACCAGGTATCCCGAAGTGGACTTTTGTGAGTCAACATCACCAGTCATATCAGCATCAGTGTATACTACCAACAGAGGCTTGTCACTTTCAAACCACAAGCTTATCTTAAAAGTCCCCCGGAGATATCTCAGTATCCACTTTATAGCTAACCAATGCTCCTTTCTAGGATTGGACAGAAATCGGCTAACTGTGCCAACAGTATGTGTAATGTTCGACCTAATGCAAACTATAGTGTACATCAGCCTTCTTACATCCGACGAGTACGGAACGCCTCTCATGGTGGCCTTCTCAACATCTGAGGATGGACACTGCCAACCGTTTAATCTGAAATAACTTGCCAGTAGAATGCTCACCGGCTTAGATTTATCTATATTGAAAAAATGGAGCACATTTTCCACAACTCTCCTAGGACATCCACACTCTTTTTACCTTACGGTCGTGAAATATTCTGATACCCAGAATCTGTTTCGCTGGTCTCAAGTCCTTCATAGCAAAGAATTCTCGAGCTATCGTTTCAATTTGGAGATTCGGGAGGAATTATAACCAACAATTAGTATATCATCCATATAGAGTAGAAGGATAACAAAATTATCTTTCGAAAACCTCTGAACAAAGACACAATGATTTGAAATAGTCTTTTGATAGTCTTGACCCACCATAACAGACTAAAACTTCTTATACCATTATCTCAGAGTTTACTTTAGCCCATACAGGCTTTTATTCAGACGACACACTAAACGTTTCTTTCCCTTAACCCAGAATCCTTCCAATTGTTCCATACATATTTCCTCTTCTAGGTCACGGTGCAGAAATGCTATCCACACATCCAATTACTCCACCTTCAAGTCCACGACAGTTGCCAATACGAGCACGATTTTCAGCATCTTCACAATTGGGGCAAAAATTTCATCAAAGTCAACATCTTTTCGCTGATTGAAACCTTTCACCACCAGCTATACCTTGTAACTTGGTTGTGAGGTGCCCTCATAGGTCTTCAGACGGAAGACCCACTTGTTCCTCAGAGCTCTCTTTCCTTTCGGCAATTCAGCCAGCTCGAACATACGATTCTCATGCAGCGAACTCATTTCATCCTGCATGACCTCCATCCACTCCGCATTGTGTTTGCTTTCCATAGTTTCTTCAAAGCTTTCCGGCTCCCTTCTATCAGAGAGGAAAACATACTCACTAGCTGACAGACAAACCGATAGCCATCGATTTCTTGAAGATCGCCGGATAGGAACGACCTTAGCCAGCTCAGTAATGTTACCGCCATCCTCATCTTCATCAGATATTGGCATCTCTTCATTGCCTTCCCCGACCATGCCTTAGCCATCAACCTCTTGACAAAGAGGTGCCAGTCGGATGATTTCAACACTTATCTTATTAGTCCGACCCATATCAGACACAACCTTCTTCTCTTTGCTGATATCATCAATGATCTCCTCTACAACAAATACCATATCCCTTGATCTGACAAGTTTCCTCTCAATTGGGTCGTAGAGTCTAAATCCCAACTCATCTTTCCCATAGACCAGGAAGACACCTTGCATTATTTTCGGCTTCAACTTTGTCCTTTTATTCTTTCGGACGTAGACGAAAGCCTTGCACCCAAATACTCAGAGGTGGTCATAGGACGATTCTTTCCCGGACCATATCTTCTCTGGGACTTCTCCATTCAGTGGGCTGCACGGCGATCTATTGATGACGTAAACAGCGGTTTTCAAAACCTTTGCCCAAAATGATCCGAAGAGCTTTGATTCAGAGAGTATGTATCTAACTCTTTTCATTAGCGTACGATTCATGCATTCGGCTACTCCGTTCGGCTGTGGCGTTTTCTGCGATGTCTTCTGATACCGAGTACCATGCAACTGGCAATAGGCATTAAATGCTCCAATGTATTTGCCGCCATTGTCACTTCGGATGCAATTCAATTTTTTTCCTGTCTGCCGTTTAACCAGAGTATGAAAATACTCAAATACTCCAAGGACTTGATCCTTTGTCTTAAGTGAGTACACCCATAACTTCCTTGAGTAATCATCAATGAACGAAATAAAATATTGTGTGCCTTCGATTGAATTCTCTTTGAACAGCCCACACACATCGGTGTGTACCAGGTCAAGCAACTCGGCCTTCTCGGTGGACGATTCTTCTCAGAATGAGACTCGCTGTTACTTCCCCGCCATACAGTGAGGACAAGTCCTCAAATTGGTCTCCTTTACACCTGAAATGAGGTCCTTCTTGGCCAAATTGCTCAACCCTTTTTCACTTATGTAGTCTAATCGATGGTGCCACAAACTTAAAGATTCCTTACTGCTTGTAATGTTCACCTCTCTGGCCACGATGCTTTTACCACATACAAGCTGGAGACCTTTCCACAGGCAACGACTAGAGACCCTTTAGTCAATCTCCATGCTTCTTCACAGAAGGTATTGCAATACCCTTCATCGTCCGATCTGTCGGCTGAAATTATATTCAACTAGATATCAGACACATGTCGGACATCTTTCAGCAACAACCTCGTCCCATTGTTAGTGATAAGCGATACGTCATTTCTATCAACAACCCGGGACATTCCTTCATTTTTCATTCTTAACACTCCAAAATCTCTCGGAGTATAAGATGTGAACAGCCCCCCTCTAGATGTGGCGAGGAGTGAAGCACCTGTATCCATCACCCAGTTGGACTCGTGATCTGTCAAGTTTACCACATCATCCATCTCACATGTAAGCAGGAGGTCACCCTCAGTTACGACCAAGACCAAGGCCTTTTCCTTACCTCGTCCCTTCTCGACTCCACTTTCTTTTCCTATGCTTTCACGCTTCCATTCATAATAGTGCTTTTTAATGTGATCTTTCTTTCCACAATAATGGCACTCGAGATTTTGATACCTTGATCAGGACTTACTACGGCCCTTCTCTTCAGACTTAGGACCGCGCCTCTTATTCCTTTCCCGTGACTCAATCGCTAGTACTTTAGAGTGCTGAGAGGTGGAGGTCTCGTGTGACCGCCATCTCATCTCCTCATTCAACACAGCTCCTTTTACCATCTCAAGTGTTACCATATCATTTGGCACAATGTTAGCGATGGTGATTCTTATACTTCTTATGAGTACACTAGAGCTGTTAGGAGCCATAAGCCCAACACTTAATCTTCAAATTTAATACCCATCCCGTTTTACTAGTCAACGCACTATTGAAGCTCATTTAAGTGGTCGGCAATGGACGAGTTGTCCTTGAATCGCACCTGCATTAATTTCATTAGGTAAAATAACTTATTATTACCAGTCTTGGAAGTGTAGAGCGTCTCCAACTCCCCCACAGTGCCCTTGCATCAGTCTCACCCCTGATTTGATTATACACATTGTCGTCCACAAACCGCCGAATATAGCCACATGCCTACTTGTACTCAAAAACCCAGTCCTCCTTCGATTTCGCCTCAAGCTTTTGAATGGCGAACACCGAAAGGTGCATTGATTTGATAAATAGTAGGTCCGACATCTTACTCTGCCAAATGTCATAGTTCGAACCATTCAAACAAATCATCTTGTTGCCTAACTCGATAGATTATGACGAGATATAACAGCTGGTACCGACAGCTTGGCTCTGATACCACTTGTAAGGTAAATAGTGCCGGTCGGACAGTGACTCCGAAAGAGTAATAACGATGATGAATACTTACGCACACAACAGGGTGGAAATAAGGATGAAAAAATCAATGGACACTTAATTTACAAATAATTTTACAATGAAAATTTTGGTTACAAAAATCCCGATTATATAAATCCTCGAAGAACAGATAACAAGAGTAAAGTACAACTCCGTGTTACTTTTGTGTTTCTTCGCCTCTTACACACAATGTATCTCTTTTGGCACCTTGCATACATTCATATATATATAAGTCTCTATCCGACTGCCTTCTGTGCAAGGTGGTTGCATGCACGACAGGACCTGCCATCGATTCTACAAAATCGCCTTCCTGCCGAGAAAGTTGACCTGCTTTGTAAAGTCGACTACTAATTCTGAAAGTCAATTTCCTTTTCTGAAAAGCTATTTGCACAGATTTTGCAGATGACCAACTTTTCCAAACAAGCTATCTTCAATTGTTGGCCAAAGTCCTCGGCCTTTTGGCCAGTGTCCTCGGCCATTAACCCATGCCCTCAGCCGTCACTCAATGTCTTTGGTGTTCAGGCAAAGTCCTCGGCCCTTAATCAGATATTTTGGCCGCTAGTTAGAGTCCTCAGCTTTTCTATCATTCCGGTCAAGTAAAACCATTCCGGCTTTTCTATTCCACTCTGGGCCACATCGGCGTGCGGACACTTCCCACATAGGAGTGACCCAAATCCCAACAAAATATGCCTCCTTTTTTCCCCATTTGGTAGATAAAACTAAAATACCTCTTTATTTGAATAACCAACAAGTACACAAGTGAGGCAAACTTTGTTGGGCTACAAGGGTTCTTCTCCCATGGGGAAAGAGGGAGTTTGTCAAGAAGAAGCACAGATAAATAAGGCATTCAAGTTACTTCTTTGGACAGCAAGTCATACACAGAATATTTATTCCTACAATATGAATAATTTTCCGACAAAGTTTCTGACATTGCATGATCAAGAAACACTATTTTTCATGGAGAGGATAACTCTCACATGCCAGTCTACTTCTACGAACCTGGATCATTCCTGGATGGTCCCTAGTGTTATTTCCTGGCCATGGCGTTCCATCTTGCATGATCCATCCTTCCTCAGGAACCTTTTGTGCCTTTGCTACAAGTCCATTTATACGAATTTTGAACTCTTCATAATCTCTCTGAAACAGGGACAACCAGATGATACATCCACTCAAAAAAACTGAAAAACACAATGCAAAAACAGAACGCTACAGTAAGGCAATACCACCTACCTTCATGACTCTGCGATCTTTGACAAATGACGGTTGAACCTTATCTTTCAAATAGTCGATCTTCTGGGCAAAATAAAATTCTGGAGCTCGTGGTTCAATGTTGAATTTCTTGCAGAAAGGAACCCATTTTCTTGCAAACTCTGCTGTTTCTGAAAGCGCTTCAAATGTAAGCATAGCAGCACCATCATCAGAGACATAGCATGAAACTTTGTCGACTGGGTAGTCAACAGCAAGAATAGATAGGACAGTATTGGCAGTAACTAGTGGAGGCTCCTTCAAAGGATCAACAGTGCTGACAAAAATGTCAACAGCAGCCAGCTGTGATGGCTCTCCTTCCCTGTCATATCTTTAACCAGAGAGAAACTTGATATGTAGAGAAAAATATGTAATATGCAAAGAAAAATATAATACTGAAGGATGCAACAAAGAAGCAGCTTAATGCTGATGAAGCCAGCTCTATATACCTGAGAGACAGCCTGTCAAGATAAGTCTCACGATTAACAGGGAGCCATTTGGGAAACTGATCCAATATCCATGAAACTGCAAACCATATCTCACAGATCACAGATATCAACCATAAAGCATAGGCATTGGGAACAGGATTTGTAATCCGGTAGTGCAAGAAAATACTGAGAATAACAAGTCGTAAAACAATGACCATCCTGTAAGGATTAATCCTGGAGGAAGGAATAGGAACCTTCCTCGATAAAGGCTGACGGGTTTCATCATTTCTGCAATCCAAAAATAAAACAGGCAAGTGTCAAAAACATCACTAACAAAACAAGTGCATGAATAATCATCCCCAGAAATGATACGGGCAAGGTATGGATATCATCATAGAATAAATTGTTTTAAGCATTCATCAATTTTTTTTCGTAGAAATTAAAAGGGTGCCCCATACACAAGCTATCGGGTCTAGGGAGGATCGGATGTATGCATGTTGGCATTTAGATTGTAGAGAGACTATTCCATAGTTCAAGCTTATAACATCCGGGTCATAATGGTCTAATCTCATAATTACAACATCTCAGCCTCTAAATTTTATTAGAAATTGTCACAAAGAAATTGATACGTCAAACAAATAGTTGACGATGAATTGAAGGGGTAGATAATGAGAGCCATAACAGTTAATAAGGTATGTCCAGTCTTGGCTGAGATCTAATCACATGAATGGAGGAAATCTTTCTCTTCCATATCGCAGGAGCAACAGCATCAACAGAAAGCCACATTCAGAACTCTATCCAAAGAAAGATCCTCGAAGGGCTGAAGAGCTATGAAATTTTTCTACCATCACATTCATGTTTTTTTAGCTCCATCCTGTACCTTTTTGTTGCTTCAAACTAAGGACAATGGCTGTTGAAGTGCTGAAAGTAAGTTCTATATATAAGGGCATCTGAGACACATATCTGGTGCTCATTGGAAACATACAGCTAAGAGGCAAGAGAGTTTTAACATCCTCTGACCAGGGAAGAAGCTATGAGTGTTGGTCGGAAATGGGGCGGCCTACCTTCACAAGCACAAAGGGATCGAAGAGAAGGAAAGAAAAAATAATGACAACCGATATTTACGTGGAAAACCCTTATGAATCAAGGGAAAAACCACGGGATGTTGAGTCCGAAACAAATTGCACTATGTATGAGATAGAGATTACAAACAGTAAGGCGGAAATGCTCACACACTCAGTCGAGCCTTCTTCCACTCCTCTGTTTTTCTTTCTAACTTCCTCACCCTACTCTACCACACTCACACACATATATGAGGATATACAAAGGTCTCAGCAGTTGAACCAGCACGTCCTTCCTTGTGGTTGGTGCACGGTTCCCAAGAGGCATGTATCAACCTATCAGTAGACGGCGCATGTCTGCAGCAGCAGAAGGTAGGTTTGTTGACTTGGTTTCCAAGGTTACCTAAATAGGCAGGTCAACCTACTCTCCTTTAGTAATGGCAGGTGCTCTGAGTTGCCTTAGTGAGCCGGCCATCCTTATAGTCTGTCCTACTAAAACAGATCGGTCAACGTCATGTTGACCGGAATTTCTTCATGGGAGAGATTTCCAACAAACTTCCCCTCTCGACCATGAGGAAGTTAACTCTGTTAGTCCGGCCATCTTGCAGCATGCCTCATTCTTTCCTTTCGGTAGAGTCTTCGTCATCATGTCTGCCCCATTCTTTTATGTGCTGACTTTTTCTAATGACAGAAGCCCTTCTTCCAGCATATCTCGCACCCAATGATATCGTGTATCAATGTGCTTGGATCTAGAGTGAAATGAGGAGTTCTTACATAGATGAATGGCACTCTGACTGTCACAAAGTACCACATATCTCTCCTGTTGGATGCCTAGCTCCTGAACAAACTCCTTCATCCACAGCATCTCCTTGCAAGCTTCCGTAACTGCAATGTATTCGGCTTCAGTTGTGGATAGAGCTACACATTTTTGTAGCTTGGATTGCCAAGAAACTGCACCGCCCGCAAATTTTATCAAGTAACCCGATGTGGATTTGCGTGTGTCAACATCTCCGGCCATGTCTGCGTCTGAGTATCCCACCAACTGCGGTTTGTCGCTTCCAAGACACAAGCACCTCTTGGAAGTACCCCGAATATACCTCATGATCCATTTTACTGTGGACCAGTGTTCCTTTCCCGGATTGGATAGAAACCGGCTGACTGTCCCGACGGCATGAGTTATGTCCGGTCTGGTGCATACCAGAGCATACATCAGGCTTCCCACAGCTGATGAGTAGGGAACGCCTTTCATATATTTCCTCTCGTCATCCGTAGCTGGGCATTGACGAGTGCTCAGCCTGTAGTAATTTGCCGACAGTATGCTCACGGGTTTTGACTTCTCCATGTTGAATCGTTGGAGCACTTTCTCAAAATAGTTCTCTTGAGACAACTATAACTTCCTTGCCTTCCGATTGCGTAAGATTCTGACTCCCAGAATCTGCTTAGCCGATCCAAGGTCCTTCATGGCAAATGATTTTCCAAGGTGCTCCTTCAGCTTATTTATCCGATCTCCATTGCGTCCGACGATCAGCATGTCGTCTACGTAAAGGAGAAGAACAACAAAATCATCATCCGAGAATTTTTGTACAAATATGCAATGGTCACGAGTTGTCCGTCGGTACCCCTGACTGGTCATAACTGACTCGAATTTCTTGTACCACTGCCTGGGGGCTTGCTTTAATCCGTACAGACTCTTTCTTAGTCGGCAGACAAGTTTCTCCTTCCCCTTGACTTTGAACCCCTCCGGTTGCTCCATGTAGATCTCCTCCTCAAGCTCACCATGGAGGAATGCTGTCCGGACATCCATTTGTTCAACCTCCAAGTCCTGGGCGGCAGCTAGGCCAAGCACTACCCTGACGGAGGACAGTTTGACAACCGGGGCAAAGATTTCATCAAAATCAATCCCCTTTTGTTGATTGAAGCCCTTCACCACCAACCGTGCCTTGTACTTAGGCTTCTTGGTATTCTCGTCCTGCTTCAAACGATAGACCCATTTGTTCTTGAGGGCCTTCTTCCCCTTAGGAAGTTTTACCAAGTCAAAGGTGTAATTTTCATGAAGGGAGCTCATCTCCTCCTTCATGACTTCCAGCCAGTCCTCTTTGCTGTCGTCCTTTATTGCCTCTTCATAATTCTCGGGCTCTCCAGTATCAGTGAGTATTACATATTCATTTGGTGACAGACGGATGGACGGCCGTCTGTCACGTGAGGACCATCTAACAGAGACATTTCCAACTGGTTGAGGAGCAACTTCATCATTAGTGTTATCCGGAGACATGATTTCCCCTTCATTTTCCTCAACCGTCCCCTGACCAGGATCCTCTCCTTCTAATGATGCTGGACGGACAGCTTCAGTGCCCACTTGGTCTGTTTGTTCATCGTCACATTTGGCATTCCTGGCAATGTCTTCGATTGTCTCATTTTCAACGAAAGTTACGTCCCTAGACTGGACAAGTCTTCTGGTGGCTGGATCATAGAACCGGTAGCCTAGCTCATCTTCCCCGTAGCCCAAAAAGACGCACTGCATCGTTTTTGGCTCCAACTTTGTCCTTTCGTCTCTTGGGACATGCACGAATGCTTTGCATCCAAATACTCGCAGATGATCATAGGACGGCTCCTTGCCCGTCCACACCTTCTCTGCCACTTCACCCATCAGAGGCTTGTTGGGCGACCTGTTGATGATATAGGCCGCCGTCCGGAGTGCTTCTGCCCAGAATGAAGCATGAAGCTTTGCTTCGGAAAGCATGCAGCGTACTCTCTCTAAGAGCGTTCGATTCATCCGTTCTGCGACTCCATTCAACTGTGGAGTCTTTGGTGGCGTTTTCTGATGCCTAATACCATGCAACCGGCAGTAGGCATCAAAAGGTCCCAAGTATTCGCCGCCGTTGTCACTACGGACGGCCTTCAGCTTCTTCCCCGTCTGGCGCTCCATTAGAGCGTGGAACTGCTCAAAGACACCAAGAACCTGGTCCTTGGTCTTTAGTGGGTAGACCCACAGCCTTCTTGAGCAGTCGTCAATGAAAGAAACAAAATATTGGGCTCCACCAAAGGACTTTTCTCTGAATGGCCCACACACATCTGTGTGAACTAGTTCTAGGAGCTCCGCCTTTGGACCGGACGACTCCCCATGGAATGAAACTCTCCTTTGCTTTCCAGCCAAGCAATGAGGACATGTCTTTTGTCCTTCCTCCTTTACTCCAGTGATTAGGCCTTTCTTAGCCAAGCAGGATAGCCCTTCATTACTCACGTGGCTTAGACTTCAATGCCACAGGTCCATCGTCTCTGTGCTGGCTGTGGCATTCACATCTCCTGCAACTGCACAGGCCTTCATCAGATACAGGCCGGTGGCCTTCTTTCCTCTTGCTACAACAAGAGATCCTCTTTTGAGCTTTCACTCGCCTTCACAGAAGGTATTACAATAACCTTCATCATCTAGGCGTCCGGCTGAGATGACATTTAGCCGAATGTCAGGGACATGACGTACGTCCTTCAATATCAGCTTTGTCCCATTATTTGTGACCAGGATAACATCTCATCTGCCTACAACGGGAGATGTTCCTTCATTCCCCATTCTTATTACTCCAAAATCTCTTGGAGTATAGGATGTAAACAGCTGCCTTCTGAATGTGACGTGCAAGGTGGCACCAGAGTCAATCACCCAGCCGGACTCCTCGTCCGTCACATTTGCCACGTCTCCCTCACTTGTCAGCAGGAGACCGCCTGCTGTTACTACTGAGACGGATGACCTTTCCTCTTCCCGTCCACTGTCACCTTTTTCTTTTTCCGCATTTTTCCGCTTCCATTTGAAGTAATACTTCTTAATATGGCCCTTCTTGCCACAGTGGTGACACTCAAGGTTTTGATACCTCGATCTTGACTTGCTGCGAGCTTTCTCTCCTTGTTTTTTACTACGGCCTCTGCTTCTTCCCCTGAATTCAGTCACAAGTACCTCAGATGTCGAGGCCCCTTGTGACCTCCTTGACTCATTCATCCTTGACCTCCTTGCATCCAACTTCAAAGTGTCCTTGCCAAACAGCAAGGTTGTGACTATATGATCATAGGAGGTCGGCAGAGAGGCCAGCAGGACCAACGCCTTGTCCTCCTCCTTGATATCTTCTTCAAGGGCAGACATCTACGTTAATATCCGGTTGAACTCGTCAAGATGCTTTTCAAAGCTTCCTCCTCCTGACAGTCGTAGGCCATAGAATTGCTTCTTCACATGAAGTCTGGTTGTCAAGGATTTGGACTTATACCGACTTTTCAACTTCTGCCAGACTTTTGCCGGGTCAGCCAGGCCAAGTACTTCCTGGAGAGTGTTGTCCGCCAGGCAGAGTTTAATAGTGCAATTTGCAAGATCTCTTTTATCTTGCCATTCGTCATCGGTTAACTTTGCATGCTTCTCTTCCTTCTTCTTTAGCGCCTTTATTGTCCCTTCCCTGGTGAGAATGTTCTTTACACTTTCTTACCAAAGAATGAAGTTGCCCTGCCCATTAAACGGTTCAACGCTAAACGGCAGATTCTTCGATGATGTAGATGCCATTAGAACAGAGTTCTCAACCTGTCTCTGATACCACTTGTTGGCCGGAAATGGGGCGGCCTACCTTCACAAGCACAAAGGGATCGAAGAGAAGGAAAGAAAGAATAATGACAACCGATATTTACGTGGAAAACCCTTATGAATCAAGGAAAAAACCACGGGACGTTGAGTCCGAAACAAATTGCACTATGTATGAGATAGAGATTATAAACAGTAAGGCAGAAATGCTCACATACTCAGTCGGGCCTTCTTCCACTCCTCTGTTTTTCTTTCTTACTTCCTCACCCTGCTCTACCACACTCGCACACATATATAAGGATATACAAAGGTCTCAGCAGCTGAACCAACACGTCCTTCCTTGTGGTTGGTGCATGGTTCCCAAGAGGCATGTATCAGCCTATCAGTAGACGGCGCATGTCTGCAGCAGCAGAAGGTAGGTTTGTTGACTTGGGTTTCCAAGGTTACCTAAATAGGCAGGTCAACCTACTCTCCTTTAGTAATGACAGGTGCTCTGAGTTGCCTTAGTGAGCCGGCCATCCTTGTAGTCCATCCTACTAAAACAAACCGGTCAACATCATGTTGACCGCCCATCCGGTCAACATCATGTTGACCAGAATTTCTTCATGGGAGAGATTTCCAACAATGAGAACTCCAGCCAGTTTCTCAGTCAAATACCAATCTCCTGAATCCGATGGCAAAATAGTGTTAAGACAAAATAAGTTTAGGCGATGACAAAGTTTTTCAAAACAACATCCTTGGAGTAGCTGTCAAGTGATAAGCTCAGTTATTGTAGGTGCTGCATCAGATGGAAAGCTGAGCTCCATGAGTAGTTTTCTTCCAAATATTGAGTGAAAGGTGCAGATTTAAAGGCAAAAAAAAAAAGGAACAATAACTTCTGCATATAGTCCATTTCTTTGAAGAAACTTCCTATGTGTATTATTGTTTATTGGTAAAACTAATTCGTTAAAAGGTGCTAAGGAAGTACCTGAACAAAGCAATACAATCAGTGTTGGGTTTTTGATAACTCCCTTGTAGGTGTTCCAACAAACGGAAGATTGCGTAAGGTTCGTGGGAGGATCGGAGTGTTCACGCGCACGGCGAGTGGAAATTCCAGAAGGTAGGCGCCTAATCAGTGTCCGAGGCGAGCCTCTGGCGCAAATTCCAGTATATGCACGCTTGATCCGCGCCCGATCGGTATTCAAGTGCCGATTCCAGAGGCTTGGCGCTCGAGTGGCACTTAATGGGTGCCGATCACGTGAACGCGATTTTAGGGCAAGATTCCGAAATATTTCTTCACAAGGGGCGCTGCACAATAAGAGAGGAGAGAAGAAGAAGGAAGAGGAAGAGGTTCGAAATCTGGTTGATATCCGATTTGAGTTTCATTCTTCGCTAAAGTCAAGTATGTCGTTCTAGAGATGATTTCTGGAAACGTATTTTCGTTTGGTTATTCTTTTTTTCATTGCATTTCTCTTGCGGGTCGTCGGGTGTGTTGAGAGGGGGTTGGATTCAACCATTCTTCACTTGTTACTTGGGTTCAGAGTGAAGGAATTTCAGAAGGGGTTTTTGTAACCGACACTATTTATAGTGGATTTGTTTAGAATTTATTCCATAATTTTTTTTCTTTGGTTGAAAAGGATTTTCCACGTTAAAAATTATTATGCATTATTTGTTTCTTATACTCATAAATTTGGCAGCTGACAGTTGACAAGGAGTTCGGGTTCATTCCGCTGTGCCAGGTCGAGTGTATTCGGGTGTTAAACCCCAACAATCAGCACCAACTGCCGAGGGGCAATACCTTCCAAGCAGTCAGCAATACAAAAATTAGAATAAGAAAAATTCATATATGTATTTGGAACTGAAAATAACAAAATTCATAAAACAATTGTACTTTTACGTATCAATATCTCAATAGTAAGTGTAGACAATGAGGGAAAGGCAAGTTGCAAGAAAGCAAAAGCCGCAAGTGGCAACAATTAGTAAGTCGGTGACACCCTAAAAGCCTATATTGACAATGTGTAGGATCCTGTAAATATAAGGAATTGTTATTTCATAAAATTAACGTATGAACCATTCCTCAAATTAGTGTATTATCATTCTTCTTTAATTTTTTATCATGCGATTGATTGCCAGAGATGAGTGATCAAACCATTTCCAGCAGAAACAAGAGACAAAAAAGAGGAGTATAAAATGAAAGAGGGCAAAAGAAAATAAAAGGCATGGATAAACATAACAGAAGCCTTGGTTTTGCTCTAGTAATGTGAGGTGTTGTACCAGTAAAACAGTGAAATCTCCCAATCACTTTCAAAGAACCTGTCCTCTTTGCTTCCCGTGGAAAAGAAAGCCTTGACATTGAATTTCTATCTGAGATTGTTACAAAAGAAATGAACAGAAGACAGGCCCAAGCTAAAAACGTCATCAAGACTACCACTGATTTGGCATTTGTTCCCTCTGTCATGTCATTTTGCAGTGCAGCATTCAGCTGACAAGATATACCAAAGACAGAAACTTTTGTTCTGATGCTCTATATAAAATTCGCCGAGTCAAACTCACAGAAATTGTTAAAAAGGAATGCTCTATGTGTTGGGATTCAACCCGGACACACACAAACTGGCGTAGCAGAATAAAGCCAAGCCCCCCGTCAAACGTCAACTACCAAACTCGTGAGTACAAAGAACATAATAATGTATAACCTTTTTAATGTAGAAAATCCTTTTTAACTAAGGAAAAAACTACGGGTTAAACTTTCAATAAATCTACTACAATAATAGTGCCGGTTACTAATAACCCTATTTGAAATCTCTTCACAGCAATCCCGAGTGAAAACTAGTTAATCACAAACCTCTTAACACACCTAACAACTCATAAGAGAAAATATAACAAGAAACAAGCGCAACCAAACAAATATGTCTTAGAAATTTACTCTATAACAACGTATCCAATTTTAACGAAGAACGAAACTCAAATTGAATCTCAACCGGATGTCGAACCTCTTCCTCCTCTCTCTTTTTCTCTTCTCTCTCACTCGTGAGGCATTCCTTGTGCGAGAAATGATTTTGAATATCCTAAAATCGCGTCAGGAGCGACTTTATATCAAAAATGGTGCCCAAGTGCCTGTCAAATGCACATCATGCACAGGTCCACTAGAATCAGCGCACGAGCACCCCTCGAGTGCACCTCAAGCGGCCCCAATCTGGCCAGTATGTGTATGTGTGCCTCTCAGGCACCCCTCGAGCGCCCCTAATTTGGGATCAGCACACCTACGTGAATTAGATGCCTGTCATGCATCAATGACACTTTTGCACAAATATTGCGCGACCTTTCAATATCTTTTGCCGCTTAAATAACCATTGAACGACCTTTGGTCAACCCTCGTACAAACATCGCGTGTCCTCCTATTGATTATCCTTCTGTTGTGTCACCTATAAAAGAGTGACCAAAAACCCAATACTATGATCTCATTTTCCTTAATATCTGCTTCACATTCCAATTTGAGTAACAAAAATTCTCCTTATTCATACATCATGTATATTTCTAAGTTTCCATATATGGTGAAGTATGGGGAGTGTGGATATATGAAGACATGTTGTAGATTTGGAACAAGCAGTAGATGGCACTTCCATGTCCAATTAGGGAGTTCAAGCTATCAAACACAGACTGATCTAACACAAGGGATCAATTTGTTCACCACTGCTGAATTAATCATCCAGAGGCAAAAATTTCAAGAATTTATGAATTTCAGAAGTATCTGGACTTGACTAGTATCAGCTTTCAATATCTACAATTATTCATTCAACCCAAACTAGGATTTGAATTGCACATTGTTAGGATATGAGTCACTCTCGTGTAGACCCATATCTGGTTGACAGGATAATCAGAGGTTCAGTTGAATACTCACATGAGGTACAATACCGAGACGGAGTATTATTGTATTCGTACGCGTGGCGAACAGCCGGAGGGCAATCAGGTACTGGGGCCGAAGGGCATCTAGCCAAACTCTTTAGCCGAAAGGCGTCTAGCAAAATTACTTGGCCAAAGGGTGTCCAGCCGGACTGCCTAATTAAAGGGTGACCAACCTGGTGCCAAAGCTGAAGGGTGGCCAGCCTGTTGAGTCCGAAGGAGAACCGGATTGTTTATACTAAAGGATGATCGGCTTCAAGTCCCAATGGCCCATAGTGAAAAAGCATGCAAAACTCCCTTTAGGGTTTATAAAAGGAAGTGCGATTGAGAGATGGGTAACTTGTAAAATTAGAGACCAGCAAGTACCACTAGTAAGAGAAAGTGAAGAAAAGATAGAAAAGAAAGAATGAGAGTTTTCTTGTTCTGGAGATTTCCTTTGCACTCACTGCTGTTCAGGTCCATTTGATATAAAGAGTTGAGTTCTTATATTTGGGGTTTATATAACTGATTTTATATAGGAAATGTTTGTAGACGCATAATCCCGTAATTTTTTTCTCTAATTTAGAAAAAAGTTTTCCACGTAAAAATTGCCTGTGTATTGTCTCTTTATCTTGTGATTGTCGTTTATTCATTGTGTGTTGTTGTCATCGCCTTTTCATCTTTCCCTCTCTATTCATCTACACCGACGGCAATATATTCCAACACACACATACAATATGAACGTGGTCCCTAAAAGTAATCCCTCAGCCCAAAAGAAATATTAAAAATGAAAACATAAACAAAGAAAGCCTAGGAAAAACTTACAATAAAGAATCATCCATAAACACATCAGTGCTCGCATCAATGTCACCCCCACACCTTCCTTCAGAAGGTGCTTGACTGATGCTTGGAGTACCCATATTCTTCTCCTGCTTCATCTTCCAACCATCGATCCTTTCTTTCCATGCTACATTGCCAAACCCTGGTGAAGGAAATTCCCTGGAGGCTCTAATATTAGCTGCAAAACAGATGCATTTTCTGGCGCTAAGCAGGTCAAGTATCAGATAGCAGAAAATCTGAAGAGAGACGAATCAGAAATAAATTGCAAGAGTGAAAGAATTTTCAATAGCATTTGTACAAATGAGTCCAACTAATTACCTCCACCACCTCCAGGCGATGCCATTGAAAAACGCTCTGGTGACGCAGCTGATAATTCTCCCGAGACCTTCAAAGAATGCATAGGTATATTAATGAAGATAGGATATGCGAAAGAGAAGAACACTTGCGGTGAATCCATTTATTGTGCATCCACCAGTTATTAGAGGTACATGGTTTGTGGGAACCTTTCTATCATAAGTTGGGGGGCCAACGTCCTCCCCTTGACCATGGTTTGCATGCCAGTTAAGCATGTGCGCTGGCTTCTCCTTCTGTTCCTGATTTCCAGAGGAATAGTTGAGGTCACCAACTGTGTCTTCAACATCCGAATCTTCCACGTTATCTCCATTAACCGGGGGACTTCCTGAAAGACAACTACAACTTTTTAGCATGCCTTCATGCGATACTAGTAAGAAATATGCTAAAGGCTACATTCACAACCTTTGCGCCTCTTGTATTTGGTCTTGCATTGTGGACAAGACTGGTTGCCATCTTTCCTCTCATATTCATAACAGGGCCGACAAACAGGAAATGCACAGACGTCGCAAGCTACAAAAGGATCTCCATCCACATTTGATCCCACTTTGTCACTGCAGATCTGGCAGTCCTGGTCAGCCATTTGTTTTTCAGGGATCAACTAAACAAGAAGGTAGCAAGATCAAAATCAGAAAGACAGAGTCATGAAACTGCACATGACATAATTTTATAATGATAACCAGTATAAAGAGGAAAAGCTTGAACTACATTTGCGAGACATGCAAAGAAAAGCAAAAGTGATTGATTGTGGAGTTGAGAACATGATGTGCTTATTTGATAAGCAACCATTCTAAACAGCAATTGTGACGTCAATTAAGTAGAGTTGTCACAGCTAGACTTAAGTGTGTGTTGAATCTGTCTATGCATGCTGAATCTTACTATTAGAAGGCAAAAAAAATCAACAGAGATAAAATAGTCCAACGAACTTCACTTCAGGAGTTTTAGGTTTTTTTAACAAATAAAATACAAATTGCATGGAATAAAACATCATGTTCAGCACTGGCACTTCAAATAGTCAGAAAAATCAATAAACATACAGGGACCAGTATAAACGTCCAGAGGTATCAACTTCAATTTTTAACAACTTCTTCTAGGTTGAGCATTCAGCTTGCATTAGATAAATCTTAGGAATGACAAGAATGACAACAAGCTGTTGGGGTTAGAATGACCAGATCCACCCGATCCGGCAGCAGCGGAATACCCGAACCCCGCCATCGACAGCCACCATATAGTAGGAATAAGAACACAAGAGATGCACAACATTTTTTTACGTGGAAACCCCTTATCAACTAAGGAAAAAAACCATGGGACACAAAATCTACAAATAAATCTACTATGTAAAATGGTTATACAAACTCAGAGATAGAATACAGCAACCACCCTAACTACACAAGCCCTAGAGATAAAAAACTAAGAACAGAGTACGAGAATACAAAGACCTCACACTTTGTATTTCACTCACTGCTCTCTTTTTCTTCCACTCTTTCTTTCCTCACCGTGGTACTCTCTACTCTCTCATTTTACAAGTGTTGGTGAAACAACACCCCCGCACTCATGCGGCCGGCGCACAATGACCCTCGTGTTGTCTTCCACACTAGCCCGGTGCAACCTGCACCTTGGGTGTCTTCACACACACACTCTTGATGCTCCTGGTGCTCTTATATAGACATTCTGGTTCCACCAAATCCCATCTGCCTAACTGGTCATCTTGCAAATAATTGGTGTCACGTCTTCACCAGTTCCCAAGACTCTTGCAGGCCCATGCCCTGCAAGACGGCGCATGCTCTGCACTGTGCAGACGCATACTCTACAACCCAACTGCCAGCTTGTCGACCAATCTTGGAAAGGCGTCTGTCTGCTGCCAACTGCCCACGACGTCCTTGGTCATCCGCGCACTCTGTCTGTGTGCTCCGTCTTGGCCGTCTGCGCTTTTGTGGCTTCTTGGCCTCCTTGGGTCGGTCAACTCAATTAACAGTCTGTAACTTTTAGCCGGTCAACCCGTTGACCATCTCCAGCATTTTCTAATTCGGAAAATGCTGTCCGCCGATCAACCTCCCATTGACCAGAATCAGCTCTCTGGATTTGTTCTCTGCCAAACGAATTCCGTCATTTGCTCTTCACAAATCCTCCGATAACAAACCAATTTATTAAATCACCCACAAGGGAGTGACTTACCCCAACAAATTTTTCCTCACGACCTTGTGGGGAACACCTTCGCCTCTACCCGGCGACCGTCATCGCCTGCATTCCGGCAACTTTCCCTCAATTGGGAATTCGGCGTTTCGCCTCCGCAAGAATGATATCCTCTTCTGCTCCACTGAACCTGGAGTACTTCAACTCCCATTCAGCTTCTTCCCCACGGTCGAATCATTCTCCCATGCCTTCGCCACCTTAACTCCGTCGTTGACCCTTCTGGCTCTGCCGTTGGCCTTGCTTGTTCCGCCGTTGGCTCTACTCAGCTCCGTCGTTGGCCCTCCGCCGTTAGCCCTATTGGTTCCGCCATTGGCCCTACACAGCTCCACCTTTGGCCTTTGCTCAGCTCCGATCTTGGCACTACTAACTCTGCTGTGCTTTTTACTGTTCCCTTCTAGTTCCACACTAAATGACAAACTCTTATACGATAACACCAGATACACTTCGACCGCCGCAAATCTCGGCGGCTCCACTTCTGCGGCACTTCACTCAGCGGCTTCCCCTTGCGATGCTTCACTCCACTCTAGCGGCAGGTTAGCACCTCCACAGGTAGCACTTTCCGGTCAGCACCCTCCGCAAGTAGCCTTTTTTGGGCTTGGGCCTCAGCTATCTCTGATACCACTAGCTAGTATCAGAAGAGACTTAACCGTCTCTGATACCACTTGTTAGTATCAGAAGAGACTTAACCATCTTTAATACCATTTGTTGGGGTTCAAACGACTGGATCCACCCGATCCGATAGAAGGGGAATATCCGAACCCCGTCATCGACAACCACTATATAGTAGGGATAAGAACACAAGAGATGCACTGTATTTTTTTACGTGGAAACCCCTTCTCAACTAAGAAAAAAATCACCAATAAATTACTATGTAAAATGGTTACACAAACCCAGAGATAGAATATAGTAACCACCCTGACTACACAAGCCCTGAAGGCGAAAACCGAAAAACAGAGTACGAGAATACAAAGGCTTCACGCTTTATGTTTCACTCACTGCTCTCTCTTTCTTCCACTCTTTCTCTCCTCACTGTGATACTCTCTGCTCTCTCATTTTACAAGTGTTAGTGAAACGACAACTGTCGTTTCACCCCCGCACTCATGCGGCCGGCCAACGGTGCCCCTGGTATTGTCTTCCACACCAGCCCGGTACAACCTACACCCTGGGTGTCTTTACACACACTCTCCTGAAACTTCTGGTGCTCTTATATAGACGTTCTGCCTCCACCAAATCCCATCTGCCCAACTGGTCATCTTGCAGATAATTGGTGCCACGTTTTCACCAGTTCCTAAGCTTCCTATAGGCCCATGCCCTGCAAGACGGCGCATACTCTGCACTGTGTAGACGCGTTCTTTGCAACCTAACTTCCAGCATGTCCACCAATCCTAGAAAGACATCTGTCCACTGCCTGCTGCCCACGATGTCCTTGGTCGTCCTGACACTCCGTCCGTGTGCTCCGTCTTGGCCGTCCACGCTCCTGTGGCTTCTTGGCCTCCTTGGGTCGGTCAACTCTGTTGACCGTCTTTAACTTTCAGCCGGTCAACCCGTTGACCATCTCCGGCATTTTCTACTCTAGAAAATGCTCTCCGCCGGTCAACCTCCCGTTGATCGGAATCAGCTATTTGGATTTGTTCTCTATAAAATTCATTTCGTCATTTGCTCTCCACAAATCATCCGATGATAAACCAGTTTGTTGAATCACTCACAAGGGAGTGACCTATCCCAATACAAGCTGACTAGTCATCGGCTTCCCATTACACTATATCGCAACCTTATGTAAGATAAAAGAAGCCGCTAATATCTATGGCAAAACTAGCGGTTCATAAATTCATTGCACATGCAAAGACAACCATTTAGAATCGCGGCAACTTTAGATCTTATTCAATCAATAACAATTGATTCACTATATTTATTCCTAACAAGGATACAATATCCTTAATATTTAATAATATTATAATCACAATATCCTAATTTAGACTATTTATGTATATTATAAATAGGCCGGCCGGAGAACTAAGCCCATTGAAGGAGGAAGGGCCCGAGAAGAGGCGGCCCACAACGCGGCCTCACAAGCCCGAGAGCCAGGCAGGGATGCGATCTGCCCGGATGAGTTGACCTGAGACCTCTTGGTAGGAAATGGGCAATTAGGGTTGATCCACAAAGATCCCTTCTGCTCAGCAACCGGCGAGCGGCACAGCTCAACTCACAAACAACACTTACTATAACCGCCCAAGATCATAAATCTCCCCCAGAACAGCAATTACATATTAGCAAATATTCCCAAAATATCGCCCCTAATTATGCATCGCCCCCAAAATGACAATTATGACTCAACAATTCTTCTTAGACAAATATTGTCATCCAGCGACCTTCATGATCGCCCTAATAAATGAAGGAATATCCCCCAGGCAACCACGGCTACCATACTTGCCCTACATGGGATCACTGAGACAGCTCAGCGGATCTATTAGGGCGACCGACGGCGAATCTTGACACCCAAGTAATGCCGAACCGGCTCCAACGTTATAAATACTCCTCCTTTGTGGGAATGATAGAGAAATCCTTATCTTCAAGAGCCCTTGGAAAATCGAATTACTTTCTTCCACTTTTAAGCCATTCATCCCTTGAGTGCACCCTCATACAAAACTGCTCCCCACCGAGCGCCACCGTCAGAGCCAAGCCCTCCACTTCCACACTCAATCTCCCCTCATTCGTGTATTCACACTGTTGCATTCGTCCCCACCACCAAGCTTCTGCAACAGCGATTGGCTACACTATCACCAAAATCAGCACAAGAAATCGAACAAGAGGGGGAGTTCAGACAGAGGGGAACAGAGAGACAGGAGAAAAGGTAGAGAGGACAGGAGAAGTAGAGAAAGGCAGAGAAGATTCGAGAGAAAGGAAAAGTGAAAAATATCTTCTGTCTTCATTACATCCGTGTTAGGCAGTATATACACTAGAACGGGTAACATAAAATAATATGCTAACATCAAAGAAACAGAAAGAAAATGAGGGAGTTATAATGCTAACAAATCCCACGTGGAACGAAAATAATAAGCAAGTGTAAAGTATATTATTTAGTGTGTGATATGCGGACTATATATAATATATATCTTACCAAAAGTCGAAAAATCGTCAAGGCGGCTGGATGGTTCGGGTACTTTTCCTCTGCCTCGGCTGATTAGTGGGTGCGGTAATATTGTCTACAATGAGACCCGTAACATACGCATTGTCTGTATCCTTAATATTTCTCTCATTTATAGAAATATTCCTAGCTTGAGTATCAGAGGATATTCTGAAGAACGAGTCCTACTGTCGTTTGACTTCTCATTAATTTGTTATAGTGTGTAAGATTTAGGTCATCATGAACGAAGACCAAACTCGCCTCAGTTTGACCCGCCGGAAGAGACCGGGTTGTTGGGAATCACTCCCATGTGGAAGTCCTTGTGACCGGGGGATTTGGACGGAGCACGTGCGTGCTACTTTAAGTAGAAGGAATTCCGGTCAACTATGTTGACCGGAACCTTCTGGACGGTTAACCTCAACCAGTCAATATGTTGACTGGTTAAAATCGTGAGACGACTAACTCTACTGAAAAATCTGGACAGACTATTTCGACTGGTCAACGGGATGATTGACCGGTCAAGAATGAGAGGATGGTCAACAGGATTAACCGACTGAATATGGAAGGCCTGAATGACTGTTATATCCCAAAAAGGTGTACAGTTGACTTACCTGATTGGGTAGTTAGTAGATATCATTCTTGGGACTCCAACCGCTAATCAGTTTGCAGGAGCAGGCATGCGCCGCCTGCTGCAGACAGGGCATAAGCATGCAGACCTTGAAAGTTGAGCACCAACCACCAAGTTAGGCTATGGTGGAGGACGTATGTATATACATGTGTGTATATGCACACTCAATATGCAGGTGAGAAGAAAGAAAGAAAAGTGAAAAATAGTGAGAAAATAGATTAGAGAAGGTGTAAAAGAAAGAGAGCGGTGAGTGAAAACAAAGCGTTAAAGTTCTTTGTTTATATTTGCTCTGTTCTTGTTTTTCGCTTCCTGTAGTTTGTGTAACAAATATCTCATACTTAGTAATTTTTCAGTGGACTTAGTGTCCTGTAATTTTTTCCTTATTTTAGAAGGATTTTCACGTAAAATACTTGGTGTTCATTTTCTCTTCTTCTACTTCTACTTCACAGTATGTGTGCTTTTGTCAGTCGGCCGCTGATTCTGGTGAACAGGTACATTGTTCCTGTGTCCTTGTAAGTAGGCCGCCCATTGCTAACAATACAGGTGGCTCTCTAATCTGTACATATAGCTCTTCTAATTTAAATTGTCCCCTTCTCGTATAAAAGAATAATCCATTGTGAAATTTTATAAACACACAGAAATACAAAAAATCTTTCTTTATCTCTCTCTTTATATTTCCTCAATTCCTATAATTTACATCACATTGATGGAACGTTTCTTTTTTTTTTTTTTTTTTTTGGCTTTAGCCCTATGAATTGCAGATAAATTCCCTAGTGTGACATCTTGTGAGAGTGTAATATTGAGTGTGTAGTGCAGTGTAGATTATATCGACATCTCGATTATTGTTACTGTGCTCCGATTGATCTGGCGTTTTCTACAGAACAGAAAATGGAACACAGATGAACATTGGAGATGAAGGTACAACAATTGAACTGATAAAAAAACGTAGAATATCCAACAAACATAAGCAATCTTGAAAGTCATTGCAGTTCAAATGCACGAATGATATACAAATAAGTATTAACTCCACGTATTCCATAAAAAAACATATACTGACCCCATTTTGTCCGTCTCTCTTCATTTTCTGTTTCAGCAATCAGATCTACGCCGAGAATTACGTTCTCAATGCCATTGGATCTCTTTCTACATTCACTCCATCGCCAACTTCGTAATTAACAACAAATGAAGGTCCGATCCGATTTCGGACACAACAATTAGGACTTTAAATTGAACGAATTCAACGTCAATTAAGGATAAGAATCTCGAAAAATAACAATTGAAATAGAAATGACATATAAATGAGATATTTTCCGAAATCAAACGGATTGCAATTGACTTTCTTCAGGAAACCACTGAAATCAGATTGCATACGAGTCAATAGAAAGGTAGAAAGAGTTGAGTCGGCAATGCAATCTGACACTTATTCACACTTCCGACACTGCTTCATATTGAAAACAAGACGAGAGAGAGACCGACAGAGAGAGAGAAGGAGAGATGGAGGGAGGAGACATACTTAATCGTGCAGTGCGAAGGTCATCCAGCTTAGCAATCTCACCGACAGAGAGAGAAGGCATGTGGAATGCAGATCTACTGCAACTGCTACGTTTACGTTGATGCTGTTACTTCCCTCGGAAGGAAGGAAGATGAAAATGGCGAAGTTATTGCAACAGTAAAACTTAAAAAACGTCGATGTTAAGTTAAAAAAAATTTCGGTGGCATGTTTAGGTTATTTTTAAAATATTTTTTAAAATAG
>JAODPA010069392.1:0-32080 GCA_025585075.1 Nepenthes mirabilis | reverse complement strand
AATGGTATTATAAACCTCAAAAAATCATAAAAATTAAAAATTATCTACCAATATATTTAAATTAGTTGAGAAATTCGAAAAGAAAAATTGTTGAAAATGGCCGAGATAGAAACCGAAACAGGGCCGAGCCGAAATGCGCCTACAAGAGGGATGGGCTCTGCAAAATATGAGCCGTTAGCCCAACCCTAACATCTTGATTCTTGATGGTCCACTTCTTATTGTTTCGACTTCTATCTTAACTTCTGTCTCCGTAGTTCCTCTGTGTCTCAATCTCAAACGTTTGGCGGGCATGGAGTATAATCCATGGCTAGAGATAATCAGACAGAATTAGAATCAGTCGAGTAACTGATAGCGCTCATGGCTTCACCAATTTCTACTTCCACGTTTTGTTATTCATCTTCAGTTGGGAATAGCAAATCAACCATGTACTCTCCTTTTTTGTCGTCGTCCCGTTATTTACACCTCAACACCCCCAAAATTTCTGTCTCCGCTTGTTGTTCTCAACTGGGTCAGTGTCGCATCACTCAATGGAATGGTCTTAGAGACTCGGGCATGTCAATCTCACCGAAATCTCTTGGAACAAGTATATTCCTCTTTATTTTTTTTGTGTTCTTTGTGTCATTTTGTTTTTCATTGATGTTTGTTTTTCTAATCTGCAATTTTAATGGTCAATGTGTTTGTGTTGTCTATAATCAATTGAATTTGGGGGAAAATGTGTTGTAGGAAAGAAGGGAAGATGTAAAGGGAAGGTAGTTCATGCTTCTTTGTTTGGAGTCGGAGCTCCTGAAGCTTTAGTTATTGGGGTGGTAGCTTTGTTGGTTTTTGGCCCCAAGGGACTCGCTGAAGTGAGTAATTTACTACAACTGACTACTTCAATTTTGAATATTCTTAGTTGTTCATAATATCATAATCATGCATATAATATTACCCCATCAGTGTTACAAGGATGTACAGCAACCCTACTCATTGCTATTTTTGGTTCCCTTTGTTTCTACCATTCTCAAATAGGATGGTACTTATACACGTGGTGTTGTTATGGGTTCAGGGTTCGGTAGTTTAGCTTTGATGTTTCATACAAGCTCAAGCTAGGTGGTTTATTGCTACCTGCAACTTGGTGAGCATTACTAGATAACATCTGAAATAATAAGATTTCTAATGCTGTTCAGCATCTGAACGTGAGGATTTAGTTCAGTAACATTAAAAAATTGAGATTTCTAATGGTGTTCATCATCTGAATGTGAGAATTGAATAAGATTTAAAATGCTTGTTCCTTATTTTATCTATGATCTTAACGAGTGTTTTTGTAGTAATTAGTAACTGTAGTAAAACGTTTACCTTCTTTGGCTGCTTTATGCTGGTGGATGCAAGTATGTAAAATACTGTAGTTTATTTTTCCTTCGAGTTGAAAAGATCATAGCAAGTTGTTTTCCTTTCTTTGGTAGTTAGGAGGTTTAAATAATGTCCAATGTGAAGATTCCTATTCATGTGGTGGTGTAAATGACGCTTGTGACTGGTGAAATCTCAATTTTCTTCTTGCTATATTCACAAGCCATAGTGCATTGACAGAAGCCTGCTTTTTGTTGTCTATTAGTTCAAATCTTTCTTTGTGAGACAGAGAGCTTGTTTTTTTGTGGCCGAACTTTCTCAACTAAAGCTCTTCAGGTGGAGCTTTCCCAAAAGTTACTGATCTCTAGTTTTAACTTCTCTGACTAGCTGTTCAAATTTGCTATTTATTTTAAATTTATATGAAAAAGCTTAGAAATGGATCTATATAGGGAAAATCGGATGGGTTTAATGAGAGAGTATCATCTACAACAATTAATTAACTAACAAATGACAAGCCTTTATCTTATATATTTATGGACGAGCAACATTCAATTAATTGAATTCAGGGATCTCCTGTGGTGTTGTATCATTTGTCCAAACTGACTTATTTGATTTTCTTGAAAAACCAAAAGCTCTTTGCAGTAGACACGTTGGCCTAATCTATCTTTGGAGCAAAGAAGCTAGTGCAAAATCAGGCAAAATATATTGATGCGTGCTTCACGGCGATAGCTGGTAAATCAGAGTCGGAGACGAGGAGAGTGGAGGGAGAAGGGAGTTCAGGCAGAGGAAAGCAGAGGAGGAACAAGGGATAGAGGGAAATCAGAGAGAGTAGAGGGAAAAGACCAAGGACTCAGAGAGAGAGACCGATGACACAGAGAGATACAGAGAGGCAAAGAGGGAAGGGACGGGGAGAGACGTGAGATAGAGAGAGATGTGAGAAATGACAGGGAGGGAGAGAGCAAGAGAGGAAGGTAATGACAAGAGGCAGCATGACTATTTTCCTTCCCTTCACCATAACTGAACCGTACATTTTATAGTAAATTTCTAACCAAATCCGTTGGGCTAATGATAATAACTAAATCTGCAGAAAAGCAGACTAATAGGCTGGTAATAGAAAAAACAGAAAAAATAAAATAGAAAAAGAAAAATTATAGGCCCATAACATTACCCTTTCCATCAAGAGAACCTTACCCTTAAGATTGCAGGAGGGACATTCTTAGTGAAATTTAGTATCTGCCTCCCAGGTGGCCTTGAGTTGGGCAGCACGAAATGGCCTTCTAAGGCATGGAAAGAAATGGGTGGAGGACGTGCCGAAACCAGAGGCAAAAAATCTGTTCCTTGAGGAGTGTCTGGCGAAAGGTCAAGATCTAATGACTCAATTGCTGAAGGTTTCGTTGTAAGTTGGCCAGAACCATCTTCCTCAGTGACCATACAGAGAAACTGGGGGGATTTACATTGATGTCAAAGAGTGAATGGCTCATCACAGTTAAAATACAACTCACGTTCTTGGCATGTTGTCTAGTCTGTGGGAGTTAATTTTTTTATGGGCAATGTTGGAAAATGGCTGGAAGGAAGTAGTGTTTTATGTGGAGGAGGTATGGTGGCAATTGGTGGTTCGGTAAGTGTATGGTGTTAGTAAGTGGATCGTCCATCCTTAATTTTTTCATCCACTAATTTTTCCATACCAATGGCTTCACGTAATGAATTCGGCTTCAATAAGAGGAGTTCTCTTCGGATATCATCTCGGAGCCTGGAGATAAAACAATTTAACAGATTAGTAGTGGTGAATCCTGTCGTTCGAGTGGAGAGGGATTCGAAATCGGCCATGTATGCAGCAATTGTGGCGTTCTGTCGAAGTTTGTACAGTATAGCTTCATGGTTCAAGTAAGATGATGGTCCGAATCGTAGCTCAAGAGTCTTGGAGAAGAGCTCCCAGATTGACAATTGACTGGTTGTATGCATTCACTGATACCATTGAAGGGCGTCGCCAGACATATAGAAAGCAGCGATGGTCAATTTTTGCTCTGGTGGTGTACCATGGTAGGAAAAAAACTACTTGATTTGGAATAACCAGCCCATGACGTTTTCTCCAGAGAAAAATAGAATTTCGAGTTTAGGCAAACGAATTTGGGCGGGGATGTGCGTGTCGGGTTGCGAAGCTAATACTATGGTTAGGGTTCGAGTTGACGGGTGAGAAATAACTGTGGGTGAAGTAGTGAACGTGGTAGGTGTGGGTAATAAAGGGAGATTTGAAGATGATGAAGAATGCTGTTCAAATCGAATGAGGAACTGCCGAATTTCAGTGAGGGATTGCTGGACTTGGGTGAAAAGTTGCTTGAATTGTTCGGTGGTGGATAAAATGGTGGTGAGGCGGTCTGCATGTTGGTGTATAGTGGCTACGACGTCTTTCAGCTGTTGTGCCATTCTAGCTAAGGACTCCTCAAGAGCTTTGTACCTTGTCGCATTGCCCTCTGTCATGTCTCAATGAGAGCACCAATGATGCGCGCTTTACGGCGACGGCTAGTAAATTAGAGTCAGAGACGATGAGAGTAGAGGGAGAGGGGAGTTCAAGCAAAGGAAAACAGAGGGAGAACGAGGGATAGAGGGAAATCAGAGAGAACAGAGGGAAAAGACCGAGGACTCAGAGAGAGAGACCGATAACATAGAGATATACGGAGAGGCAGAGAGGGAAGGGACAGGGGGAGAGACGTGAGACAGAGAGAGATGAGAGAAATGACAATGAGGGGGGGAGCAAGAGAGGAAAGTAATGACAAGGGGTAGTAAGACTATTTTCCTTCCCTTCACCGTAACTGAACCGTACATTTTATAGTAAATTTCTAACCAAATTTGTTGGGCTAATGATAATAACTAAATCTGCAGAAAAGCAGACTAATAGGCTGGTAATAGAAAAAACAGAAAAAATAAAATAGAAAAAGAAAAATTGCAGGTCTGTAACATTTATGTTATTTAGAATTTTTATTTTGGTGAATTATGTTTGAAGTACACAAATCCAGTCTTAGCTTCTTGTATTTTGTTCTCATGTGATGACCTCCAATGACCTGCCCTTTGCAACAATCATAACTTGAAAATCTACAAGTAATGGGAATAAGAAAGAAAAGGCACAAAAAGCAACTTTCTGTCTATCATACATTTTTCTTAGGCAGAGTGATTTGATTTGATCAAATTTGATGATTTATTCGGTCAATTCCTTCCATTTGGAAACATAAAATCCGCCAACAATTTCAATATGATATTCCTCCATAGAGACATGTGAGATTTTTCTGTGGAGAGATTGCATACTTCACAAGAAGAAATGAAAAGAAAGCAAAATGAGAATAGATTATTCTGAGAATGTGCTTCTGTCTTATGATCATTATTTGAATTTTTCTTCTTTTCCAGTTGTAATTAACTTTTATATTGGTGCATTCAGGTTGCTCGAAATCTTGGTAAAACCTTACGTGCATTTCAACCAACCATTAGGGAGCTTCAGGTTACATATAACTTTGATTTGTTTTACATAGTTGTTGCTGTTTCTCTGGAAAGTGCTACTATCTACAAACATCCATGTCTCCTTTCCATAGGAAGTTTCAAGGGAATTCAAGAGCACCCTTGAGCGGGAAATTGGCCTAGATGACATTCCAAGCTCATCACAAAGAGCTTATGGTTCTGCCAGAGCTAATCCCATCTCAAATTCTTCTGATTCCAGCAGCGAGGAATCTCATACTATGGCTGATCCAAGTTAGTACATGAACTTTTTTAAGATATTGTTCTATGGTACTAAATGTGATGCTAGAACCTTTTTTTTTGGCTTTTTATTATAGTTATAATTGTTTGTATACTTTGGTTATTACTCATAGGTTTGACTCTCCTTTTAGGTTTCTGATTAGTTCAGAGCTAAAGTTACTTGTCTGCTTCCACGTTAGATACTTAATAATGAAGTGACTTGCTCGTCGTTAATTTTGTTCGTTGCCACTAACATGTCTGCTACTTGGTGTCTCAATGCTACTTGATTACTTGATGTGGGCTCCTGGTAACTTTTGTTGTGACAGACCATATTCTAACCAAGATCCGACAAGGTCCCGCTTGCAAAATATCCGTCAGACTAAATACAAACCTGTACTATTTACCTGCAAAATATATACATATCATAACAACAAATACACATGATCCAAAAGTCACAAAATCTTATGCGTGACTTCAACGTCGTATCTTTAGATACAATGTTTGTGCAAAAGAGATGCTATTAGGTACCTAAAATCAAACCGTAATAACTTGCAGAAGCATATAAAATCATTCATACACAGAGGAAACTAAACTCATCCGAATATCATCAATAAAATCAAAATACATCCATGTATCCATCTAACATATACATGAGCCCTTCATACATATGCACAATACCGCAAAAATCATCTTGCAAGCCTAGACTAATCCACGAACTCTACTCCTCATTGGGTTTAAGCTCGTGCTTATCTGAAGGTAAAAAAAAAGTAAGGTACAATATAAATAAGGATATAAGCAATATACTTAAAATAAATCAATAGAAGGGAATAGGAGCATAATACATGATGCATAAATATGAAACATGATCAAATATACCTCCAGAATACATTTAACTTTTCACATTTTATATTTGATTTCTTTAGTTTTTAAATTATGCAGAAATTTTTTTATCTTTACGGATCAGGGTTAGTAGGTATTACTAGCTAATGGAGCAGCCAAATTGAGAAAAAAATCATGTTTTTCCACACAATCTAAGGCCTACTCACGTACCTTGAATTTAACATCCCGTGGTAGATGGTATACTTTTAATCCCGGATATACTTGGCCAGTAGTCCTTATTCTTATGCCACCATAGCATACCCCGTGGCCTAGGGCAATTTCTTGATTTACCACTGTAATATCCTAAGGCATGCCATGGATTATTACCCGCTGAAATATAATCCTTGGTCCAGTTTTATGATTACTTATTCTTAAGGGAAGGTTCCACCATAATTCTTAACATATAGTTCTCACACCCTAGAGAACAATTCATTGACATAACAAATTGTGAAATTCCCTTCTTATACTTTTCATAATTTGCATAATTCTTGGATACAGATACAGATCATCATATTCTTGAGCATACTGATACACATTTTCATATTCTTGTGAGTTTAAGTCTTCACATGATTTTAAATACATGCACAAATCAATATAAAGCTTGGAGAATTTAGAAAATTTTTACCACAATGAGCTAAATATAACTTTAGAGCTTTCGGACCACAAATTCCTTTACAAAAGGGTACTCTACATAATTTTCGAAACATACAAAATATCATATACAAAATACATGTAAATAAATATCAAATAATCACGTCCACAAATTAGGGTTCCAATTTTTTAAAGCCAAATCATACAAAAACCTCAAAATAAACGGGTAAAAAGGAGTGGCGTGGGGTTAGGGTTTCGTTAGAGCATAATACCGCACAAAACTTAGAAATCGGATATAAAATTAACATATATGCATGCTCAATAAATTAGTATTATAAAATACATACTTGGACGGGTATCAAAACAAAAATATTCGAGAGGAACGGAATGAAAAGTGCAACAAGAGAAGGAAAAGTATATGCGTACATTTGCCTCGACTTGATTTACAACTTCCTTAACTTCCAAAATGGAAATGGACCTGAGAGCTTTGATCTTCTCTTCTCTCTCTTCTCCACGGCACACACTCTCTCTCCTCTCTTTGTTTTCCTCGTGAAAATGATGGAAAGAAACCTCGCGCGCGCTTAAGTAGCTAAACTAACGCTCGAGCCCGCGTCGGGCGCCTCTTCCCTGAAATCGGAGCTTGAGTGGTGTCTCAACCGCCCCTCGAGTGCCGTGCTACTAGAATCGGCACTCGAGAGGGGGCTTGAGTGTGTGTCGGGCGGGGATTAGGCCTGTAGCGAGCCAGCTTCGTGCACGTGCCATTCAGAACCCGTTTCGATCCTTCTAACACAATTTTTCACATCCTTGGACCCTAATTTTGATTATATTAACTTAATAAGTCATGATGATTATAATTTAAAACTTGAATCTTGTTTACGGATTAACATTTCAAAGTTTACAATGCTGGTTCCCGATTTTGCCAATCCCGGGTCTTTGGGCTTTTCAATTCAATTTCTCTAATGTTATTTGACCTCGATTCATTTATATTAACTTAATTATTCTTAACTACCATATTTTGAAAACCGGTACCTTACATTTGTCGGAACATGGATGAAAATATTTAGTAGCTATATTAGTTGTAGGTGTATTGGTATTAGATGCAAAAAAAATTTGGAAATCGAATGTGGGGGAAGTTACGACTAATATATCATGATATATTATCGGTATGATGACATATTAGGATTTGGTCACGGTATTAAAAAATAATAGTACCATTTATTGGCCTGTATTTTACATATTGACTGATATTCTAGTCCATGTTTTGAAAGCTTATTGTGTTTGTTGTTTGCCAATGAGTTCAGGGATAAGCTTAGATGCTAGGATTTGAGTTTGTTTTGAAGGTGTTGATGAGCTCTTCCTCCATCCACTATTAAGGGACTTGAACGGTAGCATGACTACCATGCAAAACTCTGAACCCCTTTTGAACTAATTCTGTGGTTTTGATTGGTACATAATCAAGTTTATCAAAAGGTGCCAAGCCTTCACCTATATCATCAGCACCATCAGCTAGCTTGTTGTTCGGAAAAAGAGAAAAATGTACCTAAGACCTGAAACTGAAAGGTTAATAAATTCAACTTCCTCCATTTGAATGCAAAATCATTTCTCACACCCCCTAATAAACCACAGGAGAGCCTTGCTAGGCTCCTCCCATTTTTCATCATTCCTTATACTCTTCAATGGTGAGGATATCAATCTATCAATTTAAAAAACTAAGATTATGATATTACATAATAATGTGTTAGACCCATCTGTAACTCTATCTGTCCAGATTGCTGGGGTGAAATCCTCACAGTTGGGAGCTTGAGAAAAATCTTAACGGCCCCCACCTCAAGATAGCTAAAAGATGAGATGAAGGGACTCAATGTTTTAAAAAAGCTCCTGTAAAACCAGCCCCTTGCCCTCAGCAATTTTCATTTTACTTAATGCACATGCAAGTTCTATGGAGGGTGAGATGAATTCAATCTTGCTCATACATTGTAGAGAAACTGTTTGTGTGGCTTGAACTTATGAATTCCTATGTTACAACGGACTATGGAGCAATTTTAGCTATTAAAACACCCCCAATTCCCCCCTTCCTATCTTACCTCTTGAGGAAATTATTGTGCTTTCTGTTTCTCCATCGCTGATCCCTTCTTTCCGCATGTATTGATATAGAGGCGTGATACTTTTTCTCTCTACAGATGGTGCTCCTCCAAACAGAGCATATTCGAGTGAGGAATACCTGAAAATCACAGAAGAACAGTTAAAAGCATCTGGTGCCCTACAGCAGGGAGTCAAATCCGATCCCAAGGAAAGCAATATTGAACCGAAGAGTCAGCCTCCAGGTCCGTGGTTTCAAATTCTTCCTCTCTCTCTCTTTTGTTTGTGCAATACTGAGTGGTTATATTTATTTCTAGCCATTTGGTTTCAGCTCCCATTCAAGAATCCACGACTGCAATACCTCCAACGCAGAAGCCCGAAAGCTAGTCAGAAGATGCTATATCGATGAATCGAATATCTGAGAAATGGGCTTTATCTGAACGATTTCTATGTAGAGAGCAATGAGACAGGTTCAGGCAGTTTTCTTTTCTCCATGGCTGTGGGATTTGGCTATTGTAAATGTTCATGTGTGAGAGATGATAATAAATATTTTTTGTAGCTGATCTTTTAAGGCTGCTGGGAAGCATTCCAATTGACTTGAACCTATTCTGCTACTGATTTCAACTGATTCGTGATACGCATCAAACATCCATAGGTTGTTTTGATGATCTGGTTTTTGCTCAAAGTTCAGTCGCTGGCTAGAAGGCTTCTGCTTATTTGTGGAAGTGAAAAATCATAACCACATATTTTCCCTCTCTCTATCTTCAAACATGATGGTTTTTTCCTTACTTTAGTTCATCTTTGTTCCCTGCCCCACACCAATTAAAACAAATTAGAGCTTGTTTTCTTGGAAAATTGGATGGATTTGCTCTGAGAACTAGGCATGGAGTCCTAGTCCCGAACCCGTCGGTGTTGTTGGGCTGCTAGAGACGCTTACATGGTGAAAGGATCTTATGTAACGCATGAACTCCAACGGCAAGGAAGCAGGTGAAATGGACCGCTGATCAAGAAGAGAAATTTTATTCTGAATGCAAATCTCAAGCAGTAGTGCAGCCACCCGCCATAATAGATTTCTAGTTCAAGCTTGCAGGATTCTTTTGGGCGAACGAGACATGTACTTACTGTGATCAATTAGCTGGCCAATTATGCCATTTCAATAATGGAGACACTTGCATTAGATCTTCTCCCAAGTGTGATCAAGCATGTTTATTGGCTATGCATCTGGCCGGTCTTCTTTGTTCTATTGTAAATATAACATCATCGCTTGTCAAAAATAACTTAATAGAAAATTTTTTCTGTATTTTGGTATTTGGCTTATCGAAAATATTTTTCATATTATTATAATACTTAGCGCATAAAAAAAATAATACTATCGCTAATTAAAACGTCTTAGATCATCACCTTGGCTGCTAATCGGTAAGACTCTCGGCTTTGTTGCTGGCCACGTTAGTGATACCTTGAACCCCTTGCTTGGTGCCCCCTCATAGAAGTACCAATTCTAGTATGCCCTTAATCTTATTGTCAAATACCAATATTACATTATAGGGTTACCAATATCAGTCACCTGTGCTTTGTCGTGGGTTGTTAGGTGTCAATATTTTAGACCTTACTTTTAATTATCAATTGTTAGTTATCGACTATTGATACTTGAGATTTCATTGTTAATGTAAAATACTATCAACGAGATGACTAAATTTTTTTGAAGTTATAAATAATGTTACCGATAGAATGCATTATTAATAGTTGATAATAAAAATACTTAACATTGTTTATAAATTCGTGATAGTTCAAATTCTTGTAGAGCGTTATCGATTTCGATATTTTCATATTTTGACGTTTGCCAGGGCGGGAAATTTGGGGTTGGACGGAGGGCGTAGAGAGAGGAGGTAGAACTAGGGCAAGAAGATCGAACTTCTTCATCCGAGCTCAGACAATCTAATGCTTACCGGACGAGAAAGCTTGATTAGGTTGATAGGAAAAAGGAGGTTCTTCCCCAACCGAGACCGGTTCCTCTCCAACGCCTCTCAAGTATATATTCTATGTCTCTCTTTCCATCTTTATTGGTTACATTTAATTCCATTTTTAAATGTCCTCATTCTGGTTTTGGTTATTTATTTTGACTCTCAGAGCTTGTTAAATCTGCAGAAAGATCGAAACAGCGAGACCGAAAAAGCGATCAATACTAGAGCACAGTTAAAGCGTAAAATAATTGATGAGGCCGACGAGAAAAAGGGAACATCTTTCGAGGAGACGTCTGATCCTGACAGCGTTACTTGCCCTGTCTGTGGTAATAAAGTTAGCAGCGATAAATACAGCATAAACTTTCATCTAGGTAGGTTTTTTTCTTCATCATCTTGGAAAATGTTCAAAACATATCCCTAGTCATTTAGTAATTGGTGACTTTTCCTTATCTGTTGACCTGTCAGAATGATGCTTTATACTTGAGTTTTTTAAATATGCCAGTAAGTTCAAGTTTGCAAAGTCACTTCTGCTGGTCAGCCATTGATGCCCTTTGCTGCAGGGAGGACTTCAAATTCTCATGACCAATCTGGGTTATAAAGTGACATTCATGGTTGCATATTCATTGGTGCACGTTCTTATCTGCATATCAAGCCACCTACTATATGTGAAATTACTAGGATTAGTATGGTCACTTTAGAATGACAGGGACCTATGGGCAAAGGATACCTCTGTTTTGTCCTGTTCATGATATTTTATCATCCCATATATTATTCTTTTTTTTTCTTTTTATCGATGTTCTTTTATCTTTTAACTGTAACATCATCTATTCCTGTGCTTATATAATGGATCCAGATACATGCCTTACCCGAGGAGCCAAACGGAAATTAACCCAGCTCACACTCCTACAGTTCAACTTCTCTAGAGACACAACTTGCAGTGAGGATGCAGTCTGTGAGATGACTGATATGCTTCAAAGGAGTCCTAATTATGTGCAGAATATCACTCCACAGTTGTCCAGTCTTGGTGCTATTGAAGAAACTGAAATTAAATCCTGCAGATCGTTGTCAACTTATGGAAGTAATGACTGCAAATTGATAAGACCTGACAACAGCAATATATTCGGTGCACCGAGCATTATCGAGTCTATTATGCAAGATTGCACAGATGATTTATCGGAAAAACATATCATGCATGATAAGTTAAATGACATGGTTGATGCTTCTTTACCATCCCCAATGTGTGAAATGTCTAAATTGAATACGGATAAGCTTATGGATGAAGTATCTAAGGCAGTTCTTGAAACGCACATTGTTGGCCGTAGGTTTAGTGATGAAGCAGAAATAAAATCAGGGACAATTGTTTCTTTTCGTAGAGACCCCCACAATGACAAGGATCCAAATGCTATCAGGGTGTGTTTCCTTTTAACTTTTCCCTTGCTTTTGGGAGGATTTTCTTTGGAATCTTAATCTGAGGTGACATTCTTTGGCATTTTTCATGTCAGGTTGTTGCTGCAGATTCTGACTGCTGTACAGTACTAGGCTTTCTTCCTCGGGACTTAGCCAAGGATTTATCTCCTTTGATTGACAAGCATCAGCTGATCTTTGAGGTAATCTGAAGTATGGCTGTTGTTTCTTCGTATTTGTTTGAGGGGAACCATAGTAGTACAATTGCATGTCTGCTAAATAGCTACTCAAAGCTAAATATAGTGCTACTTAGTAGACAGATTGGACCAGACAAACCTGAGCATTCTCTTCTTCTAACTTATTCTTTTGTGTCCTGAATATTGGGTTGTTTACTCCTTTATACCTTCTTTAACCAGTAATAAAAACGCAATATGAGAAAGCAAGTCCCCATTGGTTTGTATTGTGGAATTCTTTTGCAGGGAATTGTAAATTCTGTTCCTAAACATCCTCTTGACATTGTGCCCATTAAGATGGCATGTCGACAAATATCTCGTAGTGAGATTGAAAATGTTGATCTACATAGATTCAAGTCCTTATGGGAGAATGTTCTTCATTCCATAGATCTTGGAAAGAAGTATCCACCTTGCATTGCCAAGTACCAACAGAACTTCCGTTTGATGGTAGAAGAGGCTTTAAGGAGTAACACTCATCTTTTCACAGACGATGAGAAAGTTTTCTTGGGTACAATATGCTTCCTTTTCAGTTGATGCATCCTGTAGCTATAAGACTGTAGCATGTAAATTTGATTTTCAATGCTTAGTTCTTAGCAGAATCATTCAAATCCTTATCGGATGATGGTCAGATGCTATTTGTTCGACTTTACACCAGAAAAGGTACTTAAGTTATCAGTATGTTTTTTTCAAATCTTTCAGTGTACTCAGCATTTTATTGGATATCATTGTTTTGCCAATGTTTTGCTATAAATTTGTGACTGTATGTGGAACTGAAGCTATCAAATTTATGCAATGGAGTGTTTCTTTGTTGCACCAAAAGTGCATTTGGGGACATCAGTGAATGAATTTCTTGCTATGGAAAATCAGGTAACTTCTTGATATGGTTTTACTATAATCAATCATATAATATGGATGGAAGTGTGGTTTTTGAAAAACATCATACACAAAGTGTATATATAGATGGCATGAGAATGCTAAGATGTAACACTTAGATGAGTAAATGACACTTAAGATGGTGTATTTACTAGAATAGAGCTAGATAAGTTTTTTGATTGAGGTTAAAGGCAATAAAAATGCAAGAAATGGGCTTAGAAGTAAAATGTGTGGTGAGGTAAAAAATTAATTTGACCATGGGTTAATGCTATGAGAATGTTGCCTTAGACTGAACATAATGACAGGTGAGGTCCACATAGCTAACTGCTCATAGTGCGAATTGAGTTTTTTTTTTTTTTTTTTAAATTTGTTGTCTTTTCCTCGATAATCTTAAAACAGTAGTTATACTTATTGTGATTTTATTTGCATTCAAGGGTAAAGACATGGGGGGGGGTGGGGGAGGGTAAATAGTACTTTAATGTATTTCTGGAATTTTGAGGTAATTCTGTATCTTATCGGTGAAACGGAATTATTTGAAATTTAGCGATCCTTTGTTTTCTTTTTTTCCTCGGGGAAGACAAGGGCTGCTAGAGGCCCCTTCCTTCACATGCAAAGAAAATGTGGAAATGTACAATCATCTGCCGAAATCAATCTGATGTTTTCTGGTGACTCTAGTAGACCTTGAACATCTGGAGACTGCTGCACATTTCCAATTTTTCAGTATTTCTTTATGTGAGCCAATTCTTTAGTTAGGAGGAACAATTAAGTAGCATAACATTGTGTTTAACAAATTCCACAAATAGAAATCATTGTATTTCTGTCTCAAGAGGATGGTCCTTAGCATAATTATAAGGTTGCTCATTTCTGGCATGGAAGTTAGGGGTTTAAACCATGCAAATAGCCTCTTGCAATATAGGGAAAGATTGCACGCATTTGTCCTTCCCCAGATCTCCCCCAAACCACATAATGTGGGAGCCTTGTACTTTGAGCCATCCATTTACCTTGGGGGAGAAAGCTAAATCTACAACAATTTTCTATCATTTTATATTGGAAATTTGATGGAACTGTGGGGATATTGAAGTTTATGGGATTGTGATTTCAAGGTTGAATCATGATGGAAATTTAGAACAAAAGTTAGACCAAAGAAATGATGCTGCGGGGGCAATGAGTTCTATTGGAGAAAGGGAGATATTGAATTCTGTCAGAATTATAAATCAGTAAAGATGAGCCTGTTGAAATGCTGACCGTAGGGTTTTGAGGAATGGGACAAAGATTAGTGTTGCATCTTGCATTATGCTAAAACAATTTAAGGGTCATGATGTGGATGCTTGAACAAAATACCAGGAAGTCATGACAACAAACTTCAAGTCCCACTCCATACAGTTCGGGAGGCAATCACGCCATGACAATCTCAGTTGCTACCATGCAATCTTAAGGACCTATTGATGATTCACGTTGTTCATGCTGTATGTGACGTGTTGAGAGGGTAATGATCTGGAACTGGGAGCAAGGTGGATGTTCGCTGTGGGAGATTTCATAGTTTACCATGAAAATGAAATCACCTGCATCTAAAGCCCATCTGCACTTGACATTATATTGCAAAAGCTTCAATTATGGCATGCACCATTCTCAAGGCTTTGAGAAGTCTTATTGCATCCTGCGAGCTATAATTAGAGTTCCTTTAGCTAAAAAAATTCACCTTGCCCTTTGAAATCTCTTGTTTACTTAATAACACTGTTTCAAGATTGACCAAAAAGTGATCCTTCTCTTTGAATTTATTTTGAACTAATAGTAAAGTTTTACAAACTTTATTTGACCCATTTCTTGAGTGGGATGATGATCATGACCCATCTGTTAGCCAATCAACCACATGACACAGCCAAGCATAATACTCTGCATCAAACTCTTCTGTGCTGGTTTGTCCTGAAGGATCTTGTCCAGAGGATCACTTCCCTTTCCTGTTGTTGGGATAGAGATGACTACTTCACATAATTTCTCCAAATCATTGTAGATTCATCCTCCCTGTTTCTGGCTGTTACTTGCACTTCTAAAATGATCTAATTAAAGCAACAATGGTTAGAAGGTTCCATTTTGAAGCTTGCTTTTATTTTTTGGCGGAAGGGTCTGTTTCGAAGCATGCTTGTTTATGGCACTCAGAATCAGGTTTTTCAAAGGGATGACTATTGATATGTTGATTTGTCGTATGGGACTGCTTCATTGAACCAATGCAAGTGTCAATGGCCCCATGACTTTTGGATCACCTGTATTTTACTTTTCTTCTGCTTGTCTGTTGCTTCCGACACTTGGCCAAATTGATTGTGTCAGAGATGCAAAAATTTCTATTTACGAGTTTTTGCCCTGCTATTGATTCTTATTCCAGGGCCATGGTTTCGTACATCCCGCATTTCGTATCTGGAAATATTGGATTCTCAACAAGCAGTGCGGGAATTATTAGGTGATCTTATTTGTTGTTTCACTTTTCCTTTGATTAGTTCATGTTGGTGCCAGATCTCCAGTCTGATCCTTGGGTGGTGGATTTGTTTTATCTTGGAAAACAGAAGCAGGTTATGTCTGTGTTTTTGATTGTGCGAGTGAAACGGATGATGGTAATTTTAAGGAAGTTCTTAATGTCCTAACTGTCACCGAGTTGCGTGAGATTCTGTGCATACTTAAGAAGGTCTGTGTTTGATCCTTTTCTTCAACTTCCCTTGTTTCATTGCATTGGAATGCATGCATCTATTGTATTTTTTATTTTCTTCAGATTCTTCTTTCCTCACTGTTTTTAATCTCTTCTGGTATACAACCATATGGTAATTTTGTTCCCCTTCTACTTTTGAGATTATCTTGTATCAGTCTCTCTATTTTATAACGTGTATGAAAAAGTATACAAAAGAGTAGAATGCATTCTTTCTTTCATGCAGAAAAATACACAGTTTACTTAGCAGAGTAGAATGCCAATTTCTAATAGCACATTAATCAGATAAGACTGAGCAGGGGATATATATGTTGATCTTTCCAAAACTAAAGTTAGCTGCAGTTATTTTTTTATGGATGAGGAAGAGAAGGGGGAAAGTTAGCTGCAGTTTATTTATGAGTGTAAAGGCTCTTGCAGCCATAGTTATCACTTGCCACATTTGCAGTGTGGTACATGCAACCTGGTACATGGACGCAAAAAAGTTCTGCTGTTCATGAAGGGTTGTCATTGCGGATTCCAATCAGGGATGTGGTTGGTAACTATGACTTTCAACACAACATTTCTTATCTGCTTGATGTTATACCAAATTTACAGCCATGGCACAAATTTGGAAATGGGGATGGGTGTGGAGACAAGTATTTATGAAATTTGCACACCTTACATCTTGTCCTTCCTCACTGTGTACATATGTGGTAAAAGGAACAGCATATACAAATACGTTCAGCTATAGTGTAGAAAAAGCAAGCATATGTACATTATGGAACCATAATTTCTGCCTCTGGTGAAAAGAGGCAGATGGATTACTTGTGCACGCTCCATTCGATTTTACATCGTCTTCATTATTATTGATAAGCTCTTGTTTTGCTTGTTTCCCCAATGAAAAGCGCTTTGAAATTTTCAGTGTCCTCAATGAATGGAGGATGGTTATGAAGCCAACAATGCCCTGGTCACACGTTTGAGCTTGCTGCCAAACTGAGTGCTACGTCTTTACTATCTCTCCTTATAAAGTAACATGAGAAATTTGTCTCTTACAAATGTCTACTTCAATGGTATTGCCTTCAGCAATGAGAATATCATCATTGAAGTTCACTAGGTTGATCAATTGGGCTGAGTTATGCTCAAGAATGACTTCCTTCTAGCTGATTTCATAAAATAGAGCTGATTGTCATGCGATAACACTTTCCATTGATCACCCGACACTTGCCTAGCACACCCCGTGTGATGTAGGCAAGTCAGCCTTCATCGATATCCTATTCCAAAGTATGTAGAGATACAAGATTTTTGGAGGTAACACTCTTTACTATAGAAGTTGAGTATAAGGGTATGGAGTATTTATCTGACACTCACTCCTGCAAGCTCCCTCGGAAGCTAACCCTCGAATTCTTCATGACTAGCCAACCTCTCGGTTACACACCACTACTTGGCTTTACCTCACTTAGCTTTACTTGATTTGCTTGTTCTCTAACTTTCCAAGCTTTTTGAGCTTGTTAAGTTTCTTCCAAATGAGATGAGCTCATCCCTTTATATAGAAATGCCATTTTCTCAACAAATGATTAGGATCATCTTTTCATTCTCCACTATGAATGGCTAAAATTTCCTTTTTAGAGTATTCTTCATAAATATCTCCATTTCGAATACTCTATTATTTCCCACATCTCCCTACTCAAGAATATTCTAGAAAAAGTTCATGTCTTTGCTCTTTTTTTTTTTTTTTATTACTTTTAAGTCTGTTCAAGAACTTTCTAAAATTTTCTAGACAGTTATCTACCGTACACATATATATTTGTACATATAAGCTGTGCATGTGGGTGTTTTTAATTTGTATGTCACGTCTGCGTGGCGCATAACCTCTATGCTTCTTGATCATTTGTGACATGATGCATGTTTAAAACCTAATGACTTGGCATGTAAAGGGGAGATCTCATTTTGCTCCATGGCTGCAGCAGAATTATAAGTCATCATTTTGGTTGACGGAGAACACCAGCTCCCGTGGTTGAATCTTTATCTGTCAATGCCACATCACATCACCCTTTATAAAAATCTGCCAGTGGCCTCTTCCATTTCTTCACTGTGTGGTCTCTCCCTTTGAGCCACCTGTTTCTTCTTATTAGCTTGCTAAAAGTGATGCATTAGCAGTTCTAATCATATGACTAGGCTTACTTGGGTTGCTTTTGGTGCATGGGCTTTTGGTTTACTTGTCAAAGTCATGCATTAGCATCTTCGTCATAATTGGCACTTCTGGAGTGTTGGGTAATAGTGATGCTTTAAGTAAATTGCTACAGAAAAATATGAGTTCAATCCCTTTGTCTAGCATGTGATTTTCTCCATCTTTTTACTATGTTATTCAGACTGAAGAACAAACTTTGGAAATGGGTACATGCTGTGGACATGGCTAATTTTCCATTTTGTACGTTTCCCTGTTGATTCCACCTGTGTGAGTATCATTGCATGACATTGGTATTGTTTTGATTTATGAAGAATTGAAGCAACTATGCTCCACTCTACTACTGATGTTAATGATTTTAAGTTGGTTGACTGATTGATTGCATGCACAAGGACCCTTTTGCCAGGATGCACTATAATGGATGCCTGAGAGGGGTCAGTATCTGGCAACATTGATGATCCTTTTGTGGAAATGTCCATACGTGTATATTATGCTTCTGATCTTCATTTTTAATTCTTACTTCTGATTTTAATTTGGACCATTGTTTATGCCTTTGATGGTAACTGTCTTTTGGTTTCCAAATCAATTTAGATATTATTAAGCATAATTTGCCATCCCGAACCAATAGGGAACTTAAAGATTGCAAACAGTCTGTGCAACAAGCCACAGTCTGGATCACTCAGCATAACTGATAATCATATGCTGTCAGAGCAGTGGTTTTTTTCCTAATTTGGTTTTCCAATCTTTCCTTCCCGTCATATTTTAGAAAAGCATGACTATATAATGGTCATTTCAAATTTTATTTCTGACTTCAACCTCACACATGGGCACCCAGCAAAAAATGTGATTTTCCTAGTGCATCAACTTTTAGTTATAATTGATTGAGCCAGAAAAATCATGACAGACTGAATACATCATTGTTTGTCTTTGATCAAGCCCAAAAAACCATGCATAATGATATGGGAGGCATGAGCATGTTGGAGCATGATGGTTAGTTCCTTCAACATTTGGATGGTTCTGTGGTTTATGCTCCTAAAGTAAGTGTTTGACTTCTGATGACTGCACTGTCTGAGGAAAGCTGTGTGGACAGATACGGGTCAAACATTGTCTCTCAGTAGTTTATTGCCTGAATTAGGAATTGAGGATGCTAAGTGAATTCTTTTCCATTAGTATGCTTCTGCACTGGCTTCATTTGACTAGTATTGTCTTTTGCTTTGTGCTGTAGAACAGCATTATATCTCAGTTCTTCTTCCTCTGATAACTTGCCATTAGATGTACCTTTATCTGGGACTCTAGATGATTTCTGCAACTTGCGATTTATCAGTAGCTATCAAGTTTAACAATCTTTACGAGACTCCACTTGCAATAGAAGCATGCAGAGGGGGAACGTTGTAGTTGCTAGTTATCCATTTTCGTGTATGGCTTGTGAGAGTTGCTTGTATGCGAGAACTTTAAAAGACTAAATTGAACAAGCCCCATACGCATGATAGAGAATGAGCTCCTTCCCGCCACATCTGCATCAACCGATCTTTGCTCAATCGATACAAAACATCCATGTTTTAGCACCTAGTATAATAACAAGCACCCGTTTTACTGCACTAGATGTCTTCAATGTCGTTCCATATCATATGCATTTCTTTATCATGCCTGCTAGTCTGTTTTGGTTTGTGTTATATGTGTTGGTCAAATTGGGTAGTTTATTAGAAATTCAAGGGTTTCCATCTTGATGTTGAATAAGTTTGGTGCATATTCTAGAGATGCTAGTTTGTGCAACCTTGCCATTGCTCAATGGCTGACTCTCTATTTTCAAATGACAAATACATATATTTGATAGCATAGTTTTATGGTGATTTTTTTACATACTGGACTGCCTGTTGGCATATGTTGATGGAGCTAGACCAGTGAGCAAAAGCAACAGTCCTTCCCAAATAAGGCCTTGGTGCTTAGTTTCAGTTTTCCAACCGATTGTCTTGGGTCATTGTTTCTGTTATAGGCAAAACAAATTATAAAGCTCAATCATGTTGAGTGAAATTATAAATAATCACACACGATTCATCATTTAAGATTATATGTTATTGGTCTTCTTCACTTCTTCCCAATAAAAGAACAACTTCAATTTGCTGTCCTCATACAAAAATCTCAAGAGAAGAAAGCCAAATTGGTAGAATAGAAGTTGAAAAAGAAAAGAAGAAAAACAAACACATGGAAATTAGGGCATTACTTTTCAGAGGAACTAATCGTTCCGAATTACTAATAATGTTTCGACCCCATAATAAATTTGCGGAATGAAAATCACAGAATATATAATACAAGTAAAATATATTCTAATTTAGATGTGACCACTAAATAACAAAAACAATAATAATAATAAATATGCGATTTTTGGTGATGTAGGGAAACTTCGATAACTATGGCTATTGAGTAAAACCCAACTTTTAAGTGGGGAACTCTTTCAACGGTTAGGGAAGATATGAACTATGAAAATCAACTTATAGACCGAGTGGTACGTACGTTCTAATCTAGCTGACTTACTCCTGTATTGTAATCTTTACTAGGGAATTCATTAGATTTGCCCGTGATAGCAAAATTGGACACCTTTCGATCTTCAAGTCGATCTTCTCTCACGAACCGCTGAATTGCCGTATACCACTAGATCTCAATTTCTATGCCACCGACATTGCCAATGAAGGTTAACAGGCAAGAAGATGTATAAAGGGTAAAGTACAATATGATGAGAAAATTTTGGCAATGAGGCACAATAATAGAAGTTAAGTTTTCTTAAGTGAAGTAATTTAAAAGCATGAAAGATTGGATTTTATACTGAAATGGCTGCCAAAAACTCGAGCAAGAATACTAGGGTAAATGAATTAAGACGGTTATATATAGAGAAGCTCGAAAATCTAGGTAAAGAATATGACCGTTGGTGAAAAACGTGTCGTAGCACTCGAGCGCACAACGGGTGAACTCAGGGTTTCATGGGATACATCCCTCGGCACTTGAGCGTGGCTTGAGTGAGTATTGAGCACTGGGTCTATTGGATTTGGCGCTTAAACGAGGGTCGGGCAAGCAACAAGTGCATGCTTATTAGAAATGGGGCTCGAGTGCTAATCAGGCAAGCAGTAGGTGCCAGCTTACTGTAAACGAGACTCTAGCACTGATCGGGTGAGCAGCGGGCGCCAACTTATTGGCAACGAGGCTTGAGCGCGGGTAGCGCACTGTAGGCATGGAATTGGGGATGGCGCTTTAGCAAATAGTAAGCGATATTTGGATGCAGGTCTTTAGAATAATGCAACATTTACCGACTACAAACCAAACACGGTTACGGAATATACCAACACACAAATGAGTCTAACAATCTTCCGTTTTGGCAATTCTATGACAAAACCACGTCCAAAATATAAAACAAAATACAATGGAAGTACGGGTTTAAATACCACCGAAATAGAACCTGTATACATAAAAGTCTTTACTTAGTAGATACAAGACACAATACAGAAAGCAAAGTATATGAGAAATACAAAAGAGCTACAGTGCCGAAAAAAGCCGCTATGCCTGATCAACCATGGTTAGTACAAAGATAGAGAAAAGTACAGTATACAAATAGATAACAACCAAAGAAACAATTAACATAATCAGAAAACATAAATCAACAGTACACAAGTCTCCCCTATTAAAACAAACTGAACGCCCCCTCTAAGTAAGATATCTACTTTCCCAAACAAAGACAGCTTCCCTTAGCGAAGTCATCTCCCCCTTTTTGTCATGAAGGGCCAAAGAGAAGTCACTACTCTGAGCCGAAATAATCACCGGAAGACCGCCGAGCGGAAGAATGACAAGCAAACTGCAATTGCAAATGAACGAGCTCATCCTCCTAAGTAGCCAGACGAGAATCAGAACGCTCAAAACTGGCAAGCATATTAGATCGTAGTAATGTGTGAGAAGCAGAGAGGCGCTCTTGAGAAGAATAGAGCCGCTCAATCCGATCAATAATCAGGAAAAGCTAACCCATAAGTGCAGAGGATGAAGAGGTAGAAAACCGAGGAGGATCGGATAGACCAGGACACGAGAGGTCAGAGTAGGACGAGCCTGAACATGACAAGTCACTCTCGGTCGAGAAGAGGAGCACCTCAGGGAGGGGCTTATCGAGCGGATCAATGAATGTGCGACCAGCTTTGGGCGAACGTAGTGTCGGTAATGGGTCGTGCAAGCGGCAGATGAGGAAGATCTAGAAATGAGACTCCTAAACCTATGGCAAGCTGCTGAATGAGACAACCATGGGGAAGGTTGTTATTCTTTTTGGACTTAAATTGAGTTATGATGTGACAACAGAAGTGGGACGGCAGGTTAATAGGCCGTCCACTCAAGAGAGTATAGAGGAATAAGGCTTTATCGAGGGGGATGGATGAGAAGTGAGTGATCGGAAAAATATTAGTGAGTATAATCTGACTCACGACTATCCTTTGAGGGGAGAGATGCTTGGTTTTGAAAGATCTCCCATTCCATTCCATAGGAGAGCCATGAAGAAAAGAAGCGATCTCGTGGTGGTGTGACATGGAACGTGGGGAGCAAGGATAGTTGGGATTTTTAACTCGAGGAATATTGAGAACCCGAGAAATTACGTTCGGGGTAATTCGGAGGTGACTCCCCCTAAAAAAGATAAAAAAGGAACGAGTTTGATAATCATGAATGTAAAAGTAAAATTCTTGAATTAAAAGAGTAGAATTGGCAGTCAAATTGGTAAGGACTGGCTCCCAATGGCGGTCCGTGAACGTGGAAGAGATGGACGGGTCGAGGGAAGGAAGGTCAACTTCCCGTTCAAGAGAAAGTTCTCTTTGAGACACACGAGAATTGAACAAGGCTTCAACGTTAGCATTGATGAATCGATCAAGAGCTAAGAGCTCGCCTGACCTATGACGCTTGCCAATTGATTTTCGAGTAAGGGATTTGCGTGGAGCAAACATCTACAGGGTAGAAATAGCGAAGAATTCAAGAGATATGTCAACCACAGCCTATTTTTTTTGTGCAGTAGCCAAAAAAAACGAAAAAAAAAAACCCAAAAGTTGAGCAAAACGGCGAAGAAAAAATGGCAAATCTAGAGCAAACCAGCATGTAAAACGGCGAATTTGGCCAAAATTTGAAGAAAGCATGAAGAAATCGAGCAAAAGCAAGAAGAAAACCACATGCAGACATGGGATGTTGGCGAATTTTAGCCTTAAGCAGTGTCGCCACCATTAATGGCGGAAGGGAGCTCAATAAATCAAAGAAACTGAAGAGAAAGGAGAAATTACCTCAAGAATGCCCAAAATCATGGAGAAGAAATGCGGATCCGGAGGATTTTGGGAGTGTTAGGAGGTAGAGAGAGAAATTGTGCGGGAGAGAGAGAAAAGAGTGGTGAGGATTTGAGGGTTGTGCTCATTGTGCGCTTGAAGATAAAGGGACAAGCCCCGGTGCTCGAGCGGCACTAAGGTGCACGGCGGGCAGGGTGTGTCTGTATTTGGCGCTTGAGTGCCAAGCAGGTGCTAGGCTGGCGCAATGAACAATTCTTTTTTTTTTTGAAAAAAATGCAACCCACATCATTCTGAGGGAAGAGAACAAATACCTATGGCCTTTCTTAAAAATTCAAAGCGAATACTATCCAAGGGTTTAGTGAGGATATTGGCCAATTGATTCTTGGATGAAGTGTGTTTGAGGGTTATGATTTGAGTGTCAACAAGTTCACGAATGAAATGGTTTAGTTCGTGAGTACTAAACAAGATTTTTTGAAATATTAATGATATTGGTGTTGTCACAGTAAATGGCCATAGTGTCCTAGATAATACTATAATCGAGTAGCATTTGTTACATCCACAGGAGTTGCGTGCAATAGCTGCCAGCGGCAATGTATTGGGCTTCTTCTATAGACAAGGAAATGGAATTTTGTTTCTTACTCATCCAGGCTACGAGGTTAGAGCCGACATAAAAACATCCACCAAAGGTGCTTCTACGATCATTAGTATTTTCAGCCCTATTGGTATCAGAATAACTAGTCAAGGCAACAATTGAGTCTTTGGAGTAAAAAATCCCATACTCGGATGTGTCATTCACATAGCAAATGATATGTTTGATGGCACTTAAATGGGATTCTTTTAGATCGGATTGATATCGGGCACAGGCACCTATGCTAAATGCAATGTTAGGTCTGCTAGCCGTGAAGTATTGCTGATCATATTTCTATAGAGAGTCTGATTGATGCCTTTTCTTGCCGGATCGTGATCCAATGTGGAGGAAGTGCTCATAAGATGTCCAAGTATGTTTGTTATCATCAAGGCCGAAATGTTTGACAAAGTCCTTGGCATATTTGGCTTGAGAGATGAAAATATCGTGAGAGAGTTGCCTAATGTGCAGGCCAAGAAAGTACGTAAGTTCTCCTATCATGCTCATTTCAAATTCAGTGGACATGCAGTTAGCAAATGTATGAGCATGGGAGTATACGGTAACACCAAAAACAATGTCATCAATATAAACTTGGACAGCCAGCATACATTTTTCGATCGTTTTCACAAACAAGGTCTTGTCAACACTGCCCCGAACAAACCCATATTCACTGAGATACAAGATAAGACGCTCATACCAAGCTATTGGAGCTTGCTTAAGACCATACAAAGCCTTTTTAAGTTTGTACACATGGTCCGGGAATGCGGGATCTACAAATTCCTTTAGTTGCTCAACAAAGACTTCCTCTTGAATGATACCATTCAAGAAAGCACTTTTAACATCTATTTGATAAAGTTCAAAGTCCATGATACACGCAATGGACAACAAGATTCTGATAAAATCAAGACAAGCCACAGGGGCAAAAGTTTCGTCGTAATCGATGCCCTCTATTTGTCTGTATCTTTGAAAAAACAAGAGGAGCTTTATTGCGGATAATATTTTCATATTTATCGGTTTTATTTTTGAAGATCCACTTGATCTCAATGACATTGGTATGTTTGGGTCGGGGAACCAAGGACCACACGCCATTTTTAACAAATTGGTTTAATTTCTCATGCATGGCATTAACCCAGCATTTATCAGTCAGGACCTGTTCAACCTTTTTCGGTTCTAAGTGAGATATATAACAAGTATAAGCGAGCATGTTTAGAACTCGGTGACACAGTCTCATACCCTCACTCAAATCACCCAGAATAAAGTCTTTTGGATGATTTAATTTAACTCTAATTGAAGGTTCTTTAACAGGGACGACAATCGACTTTTTTCCGGAATATCAATCGAGACTGCATCTAGAGGAGACTCAGTTTGATCTCCTTCTTTATCGGGGCAATCACTAATTTCAGGTTGCTCGTTGGGGATATCATTCACAATGACATTGATGAACTCCATAACAGTTTGAGTGCGAAAATTGGACACCAGATAGGCTCTACTGCTAAGGGAGTATTTTAAAAACATCCATTCATCGCTTCTGAAGTCAAACTTACGTAGATTTTCTCTATCATGTAAAATGAAGCATTGGCTTTCAAAAATATGAAAATACTTAACATTCGATTTCTTACCTCTCCAAAGTTCATAAGGTTCTTATCCATTCTGGGTCTTATGTAGACCCGGTTGATTGTGACAGACCATGCTTACGGCTTCACCCCAAAAGTGCATTGCGACATTTTTACTTTTCGTCATTGTTCTAGCCATTTCTTGAATGACCCGATTTTTCCGTTCCACAATCCTATTTTGTTGTAGAATGATAGGAGCAAAGAATTCATATTGAATTCGTTCTTCACTACAAAAATTTTCAAAGCATGAATTTTCAAACTCTTTTCTAATACGCGTAGTTGCTCCCACCAAAATGGCAAGGAACGGACAATGATTGATTGGTATGCATCTCAATCGGGGTCACAAATCAGGATAAGTCTCTGATACTAATTGAAAGAAACTAATCGTTCCGAATCACTAATAATATTTCGATTCTATAATAAATTTGCGGAATGAAAATCACAAAATATATAATAAATGTAAAATATATTCTATTCTAGATGTGAATAGAAAATAATAAAAACCATTATTTTTGATGACGAAGTAAAATCTCGATAATCATGGCTATTGAGTAAAACTCTTCGGGTTTTAACGGCCAGAGAAGATATACACTATGAAAATCAACTTACAGATCGAGTGGTACAGACGCGCTAATTTTGCCTACTTACTTTCGTCTTGTGATCTCTACCAATGAACTCCTTAGATTTGCCCGCAATAATAAAACCGGATGTCTTACAGTCTTTAAGTCAATCTTTTCTCACGAACCGCTGAATTGCCGTATACCACTGGATCCAAGTTTCCACGTCATTGACATCGTTAATGAAGGTTAACATGCGGGAAGAAGGGTAAAGTATAATGTGGTGAGAAAAGTTTGAAGATGAGGCACAATTGTAGGAGTTAAGTTTTCTCAAGTGGAGAAATGTAAAAGCTTGAAAGATTAGATTTTGCATTGAAACGATCGTCAAAAACTCGTGTAAGAATACTACGATAAATGAATTAGGATGGCTATATATAGAGAAGCTTGAAAATTTAGGTCAAAAAATGACCGTTGGTGAAAAACACGTTGCGGTGCTCAAGCGTGCTTCAAGCACCGGGTCTATTAGATTTGGCGCTTGAGTGAGGGTCGGGCGAGCAGCAGATATATGCTTTTTGAAAATGGGGTTCGAGCGTTGATCGGGTGAGCAATGGGTGCCAGCTTACTAGCAACGAGGCTCGAGCGTTGATCGGGCAAGCAACGGGCACCAGCTTACTAGCGATGAGGCTCGAGCGCAGGGCAGGCACACGGCAAGCATGGAATTGGGCATGACGCTTTAGCAAACAGCAAGTGATATTCGGATGCAGGTCTTCAAAATAATGCAACCATCGCCGACTACAGATCAAACACAATTATGGAATATGATAACACACAAATGAGCCTATCAATTTTGCTATCACATGGCAGCTCTCCTTTTTTACCGTTGCAGTCTCCTTGCTGGGCAACATCGTAGCTTCATTTCCAGGTTAGTCAGCCTCCTTCAGCTCTGTTTCTCTCTGTATCTTTCTCTCTCCACCTCCTTCGTGTTTCATGGCTCATTTTGTTGCATCATGACTGATCTTTTTTTTTTCTTTTTTGGCTGGGTGTTGCAGACAGAGCAGCAGATCGTCATCCTCGCTCTTTGTTTCTCTCTTTCCACCTACCTATTTGTTCAGAGGACAGAACAGTTGCTGTAGTTTCTCTTTGCCCCTCTCTCCACCTCCCTATTTGTTTCTTAGAAGAGAAGCTTCTGCCGCTTTGTTTACTTTTTCAAACTTCTCTGCATGAGCTGCTGCTGCTGCTGCTGCTGTTCTGTTCTTTGTTCCTTTTTTTCCTCATATTGTTAGTTCAGTTCTATTTCGTTGGGTAGTTTTTCTTATTGGCAGTTTTTGTTGTCTAGTACGTGCCTTCTTGTTAAGAGCATATTTCTATTTTATAACAATTATAAATGCTTTTTAAGAAATGTGAACCTCACCTTTGTTAGCATTACACCCTGGGGACCCTTCGCACCTAAGTGCCCCTTCAGCCTTCGACAACACTGGTTATGTTATGACACTATCATTTTGTTATTGATCATTATGCTTTTTATTGTATTCTATGAATTTGGCTTTTTTTTATTTTCTCTGATGATTACAATCCTTGTGATCTCTCAATGCATCAGAAATGCAACAATGGCTCAAGAAAGCAAGATTTTGTTGCATCAATTCTTTCTTCATATAAAGACGAACTATGGTATGAATACCATTCTCATAGATTCGTTCATTCTTGACTTTGGCCAGTTTTCTGAGCTTGTCTTTAAGTTTTCATTGTTTTGGCTTCATATGTGCAGGCAACTCATAAGAAGCTTAGTTTTTGACAGAATGGGGATCTGTATTAGGATTTCTTCGATTGCCGAATCTCTTTTTTGGCGTGTCCAGGTAACTTAAAGAGGGTTCTGAATAAGCAGGCTAAGCTTTTAGCATGGCACATGGTCCTTAATAAATGGTGTTGCTTCATGCAGAGGCTTTTCTTCCTGAATGGAGAGCAGGATTTGTCAGCCTTTTTACTGGTTGATATGGGGATAACGAAGTATCCAAAATATAAATGCTTAATTTCAGATCATGTGTTCTCTGATCGAAATGGCCTACTTGCTTATGAAGAGGTCAGCTTGTCTCTTTGAAGATAGAACATCAATCTTCAGTAGCTTTTTGCCTACTAACAGTTGAAAGTTTTACAGGCAATTGCGGTTGCACAAATCATGGATCAATCCATTGATGAAAATAATTCTGAATTAGTGTTAAAATGCATAGATATATCCAAGTCTCGTTTGTCAAATTCTCCCACCAAGACTGCTCAACTTTTGATATTGAAGACAGTGCCTGCATTTCTTCAGTGCTTTTCTGCATCATGGGTCTACTCTAAGGTGGTCTTGTTAAGTGTTTCCTTTCTCGAGCGTGAGCGCAGGTATGGAATTTGCAATCTGTTTTACTTATTTTAGTCTATAGGTATGTTGTCTATATATATTTGTCTTAACACACAAGTTCACAGTGATGGCTTGACATAATTCGCATAATAAGAACATTTTTTTTTTCCCGCCATATTAGAGTAGGAATAGTATCAAGAAAAGGGTAGGACATGCAGTGCATTAGTCAGTAGATGTAAGATTGTCCAAGGTGACCTCTTGCATCTTTGGATGGTGAGTTTTAGCACTACAATAAGATCGCTATATTGTGATATAAGGCCACGAGTTTAAACCACGAAAACAACATCTTATATTGCATCCATATAGATGAATATATGGGCCACTATACCTGATATTTGGTCAATATTTAATTGCCTACTTAAAATTCTCAAGAAGTTACTTTATTTTCTAATATCAATAAGTATTGTCCGATAATTATGGGTATAATCATGGACTTTTGTCGTAGACTTAAATCTCTTAACTATTTGCAATTTTTCTGAAGTGATCAAATAGAATGCTAGACCAATGTTTTACCTGTCATACATTTGACATTTTAACTAGATCATAAAGGAAACTAATGTTTGGGATTGATTTTGAAAAGTTCATTTGAGGGGAAAAAATAAATAAATAAATAAAGCTTGCAATTTGATCATGTGACCAAGGCACTTTTGGGTTTTTAAAAAAATGTCTCAATTGAAACTTGTTAAAAAAACACAAAGCTACTTTTAAGAAGGCAGATGACAAAGTCATAGTAGTAGCACACATAGGAATAGTTTTCCTCCTTTATGAGCCTTAGGTGGCTTTTAAAGAAAAGATCTAGTCTAAAGAAATTTCTCAAGGTTGTTTCAGTAGCAATGCAAAACAACCTCATAAGTTCATTTATAACAAGATAAGATTGCTCTTTACACCCTTGAAAAATATATTAAACTGGAAAATTTTAGATGAAATTCTAACCTGTGGATCGAGAATTAGATCAATGGTCACTTGCGAGTCATAGGGTCTGAGACTCTACTATCTAGACCTTCAGTTTGACAACCATTTGTTATGCTCAAAAGAGAATACTTTCCACCTTGCTGGCTACCAATTGGTTTCTTACTGATATATTTAATTATATTCACTGTTGTTCTCAGGTATAATGATGCCATAGAATTGTTGAAGCAATTGCTGATTAATTTTACTTGTGATGGAAGAAGAGGATATTGGACTTTAAGACTATCGATTGATTTGGAGCACATTGGCTCTCTCGATGAGAGCCTCACAGCTGCTGAAGATGGATTACTAGATCCATGGGTTCGTGCTGGTTCAAGAATTGCATTACAAAGGAGGGTAATACGCTTGGGTAAGCCACCAAGGCGCTGGAAAACCCCGAGTTACGCCCATTTAGTCAGAAGGAAGATTCCGGAGGTAGTTGCCCAGTTGCTTTTTTGGTCAGCTTGTCTTTTGCGTGCTGGTTTTTGGCAAGGCTTGGTCATAAATCTATAATATATGTAAAGTATGAATAAAACCTCAAATCAAGCATTGGCATGATTCAAATTAAAAAATGTGCCTAAAAAGGATTAAAACATTATTTTTGATTTGATTATATATATAAAGTTTTGTTTGATGTGTGATTGTCACGGGCACAAACTTGAACACTTATTGTAAGCTTTCTTGACAGTAACGATTTTAGATTCTAATTATCTCCTCGTTTCCTTGTGGCCCACTAAATTAGGTTCCAATCCAAGGTAGACCTTTGAGTTACAAAACAGGGATGAAGAGCAGATTTTATGGTGAAGATGGAGAACAATGTGGAGTAGAGCAACTTGCTTTACAGTATTATGCTGAAGAAGGTGGTGGCTGGCAGGGCGTTCACACAGAAACCGGAATTTGGTTGACTATTTTTGGGCTGCTTATGTGGGATGTTATATATGCTGACGTACCGAACGTCTTCCGCAACAGATTTCAGGTATATTATGGCCATGAAACGCTGGTAACTTGTGCTTTTAAGTAAATTTTTTAGGTAAATTTCATTCCACAGTGAAATGACAACATATCTAAATGGAAATCTTTATTTTTGCATTCATGCGTAATGGTGACAGCAAAAGTATTATGGGAAAGGTAGAGTTCTAAATGATTGCATTTACATATTGTTCAATACATGTGAGTAAGCTTTCATGTTTGCACAGGCAGTGCGATGTGACTCCCTCCTCAACCGTCTCCCAGATTCTAACAACAAGAAAGACCCTCTTATCCGTTGCTCATTTATCCATAGCATTTTTTTTCTGTTTTTGACTAGTAATATACTGCCTTTGGACACCTGTAATTTCCCAATGATGCCATTTTCTTTTATCTCACTGTGATAGCAGTTATTCTACTTTATGGTCTTTCCTATAGATTTGCATGCTAACTATGAATTGCCATCACAATGCCGAAATATGAATCAGTCAAGCATTGAAAGCAAAACTTTTTTCTTGTTTTATCTCTTAGTTTTACAAAGTTTGTCATATTTGATACACCTATCTTCTCCATGCTGTCATTAACGGGAAATATATCATTTTGCAGAGTGCACCCTTAGACTTGGAGACTGACAGCTTTTACAATTCTAGAAAAAATCTCATTGAATCCCATTTACAGAACATAAGTGATGGTATGGGTGAGACATTCTTGATCATTTCATGGGAATCCCATTTCGGAACAGCTTGCAGGGGTGTCAACTGGGAGAAGCATTCACTTCATGAGCTCCGTGCAGCCATTGCATGTATAGGAGGCCCTTGCTTGGCTTCAATATGCCGGCTTTTGGCTCAGGATTACAGAAGCTGGTCTAGAGGAATGCCTGATTTGTTGTTGTGGCGGTTCCATGGAGATTATAAAGGCGAAGCTAAGCTAGTTGAAGTTAAGGGCCCGAGGGATCGACTCTCTGAACAGCAGCGGGCATGGCTGCTGGTGCTTATGGATTGTGGTTTCAGTGCTGAGGTTTGTAAAGTGAGTCCTCCGCCACCCGGATGAAGCTTTCTTGCTCTGGTGAAATATGTTTGGGAGGAGAACCTCGGGAGGTACCCTCATGAGTGTGCAACATCGTTCTGTCATGATACTCAACAGGATGCATGGTTGTCATGTTGGTTATTTCAGTGAAGCGAGTTAAGCCCCAAAAGATGGGTGCTAGCTAGTTAGAGTTATGGTTGAGTCCGAAAAATGTTTGAGAGGTATACTCTTGAGTCTGCTACATAGTTCTGCAATGATACTCAGACAGGATGCATGGTCGTCACGTTGGTTATTTCGGTGAGGAAAGTGGAGACCCAAAAAGATGGGTGCGAGCTGGTTAGAGTCATGGTTGTTATGAGTCCGAAAAATGTTTTCTTTTTTCTCATTATTGACTATGTACAGTTCGTTGTTATAATTAGATCCTTATTGATTAGGGAAACATTGGGATTCATTGCAGAAGCTTGTGTTGGTGGTGATTTTAATGTGGTTTTCTATTTATTGTGATGATGTCTTCAACAGCTAGTAAATAAGCAAGAAATGCTGGTTACGATATGGTGTACGAATTCTTAGTAAATGCTGTCTATTATGACTGACAAATTCAACATTTCTGGACAGATAATCAGAAAAATATGCAGACAGATAAGTATTTTGACTAGTGCCATAGCATTTCTAGGCACTTTTCCGTATTAGAGTTTTCTATTATTGTTTATTAACTATTTTGTTGATTATTA
>JAODPA010069381.1:3207-68602 GCA_025585075.1 Nepenthes mirabilis | reverse complement strand
AACAGCAGTATAGGCGCACCTCGGGCGCGGCCCCAAAATCCCGATCACTCCTTAAAATTTTAGAATATTTTAATTTACTTTCACCACGTCCGAAATACCCAAAATCACAATTAATATTAAAATAATCCAATCGGGATCTGAAATATTACATGTTTCTTTGACAAAGCTCGAACATGTTCGCATGGATGCTAACGAATATGTTCAAAATGATAACTGATGTGATGGTCCATAAGTTGGGCCTAATCCTTGGGTACAAGCCGGTCCTATAAAAATAAAGGAACCACTTCATAGAAAAGCTCATCACTATGAGAGAATAAGTTAAGAAATTGCTTGACGTGGGCTTTATAAGGGAAGTTCAGTAGCTTAATTGATTGTCAAATATTGTACTCGTCTAAAAAAATTAATGAGAAGTGGAGGATATATGCCAACTTCACTGATATGAACAAGGTATATCTAAAAGATAACTTTTCATTATCAACAACTAATTTATTGGTGGACTCAACATCCAAACATGAGTTACTAAACTTCATGGACACTTACTCAGATACAATCAAATTCAAATTTATTTGGAAGATGAGGAACTGACTTCATTTATGACCAACCAATGGACATATATCACTATAAGATTATGCCCTTTGACCTAAAGAATGTATAGGTGACATATCAAAGATTGGTGAATAAGATGTTGGATACTCAAATAGAAAGGAATATGAACCGACTGACGGTCAGAATTTCTTTGAATATGTTCTTGAATTCATTCGAGACGTGAGCAAAACTCAGATTGGAGAAGAATATCGTCCTTGGGTTTCCTTTATTGGGACTATATTTCTATTTATTTTTGTTTCTAATTGGTCAGGGGCTCTTTTACCTTGGAAAATCATACAGTTACCTCATGGGGAGTTAGCCGCACCCACGAATGATATAAATACTACTGTTGCTTTAGCTTTACTCACGTCAGTGGCATATTTCTATGCGGGAATGACATGCTCGTCAAAAGCATACTAGCCAATGACTATATTTGTGACGTAGATGAGACTTTTAGAGTAGTCCAAGCACATCAGATAAAACTAAATCTAACAAAAATGTGTGTTTGGAGTAACATCCGAAAAATTCCTTAGTTTCATGGTATCATGCCGCAGAATTGAGACAAACCTAGACAAAATTAAAGTAACTATTGATATGAACCCTTCACAAACTTTGAAGGAACTCCAAAGGTTGATTGAGAGACTTACTGCATTCTCCTAGTTCCTAGTGAAATTTGCGGAGAAGTACCTTTCTTTCTTTAGGATTCTGAGAGGGACCAATGTGAATGGTTTCCATTGGACAGAAGAATGCCTATTAGCCTTTTAAGAATTGAATGAATATCTCACAAACCCTCCACTCCTATCCACCCTAAAGGAAGGTAGAGAATTATATCTTTATTTCGCAATTTCTGACACGGTATTAAGTTCAGCCATGGTCAGGTAAGAAGCTAAAATACAATACCAGTTTATTATATCAGTAAGATCCTAACAAATGTAGAGACTCAGTACTCATGGGTTGATAGGGTCACTTTAGTGCTAATCCACCCCGCGAAGAAGCTCCGATCGTGCTTTCAAGTCCTTATGATAATCGTCCTAACCAACCAACTATTGAAAGAAATTTTACAGAGACCGAGATGTCTAGACGTTTGATAAAACGGACTGTAAAATTGGATGAGTTCGACACAGAATTCTGAGCACGACTACCCATAAAGGGTTAGGCTCTCTTAGGTTTCATAGTCAAAACGATAACCTTGATTCCAGATGACTTAGAGAAGAGAAAGGATGAACTTCAACATGAAAAAACTCTAACATGAATCTTGTACATGGACGGGTCATCTTCTCATCAGGAAGTGGTGCTGGAGTGATCCTAGTAACTCTAGAAGGATTCGAGATAAAGAATTCAATGTCACTTGAGTTTTCAGCTACTAATAACATGGTAGAATATGAAGCCCTATTGACCGGGCTTAGACTAATAAAGGAATGTGCAATAAAGAGTCTAATCATCCATAGTGAATCCAAACTAGTAGTCAACCAAGTGATTAGGATCTTTGAAGCGTCCAGTCCATGCCTAGCGAAGTACCTTGCCAAGGTGAAGAGCCTATTGGAATCATTCGTCAATGTGGAAGTTCATCACACGCCAAGGGAAGATAACTGAAAGGCAGATTAGTTGATAAAGATAATTGTGCTTCAGAGTCCTGAGTAATTCGCAAGGGAGATGAAGGAAGTCCTTGTGACCCCGAGTATAGAAGTTCTAGAAGAAATACTTCCCATCTCAACAATGACACTTGGATGACTCCAATCAGAAATACCTTGAAGAGGTCCATTCACCAAAGAACCTGGAAGAAGCAAAGCAAATAAAGAAGACGACGGGGTGGTACACCCTTAAGGATGAAAAGTTGTATCGAGGAGAGTATTCCATCCCCTATATGCGGTGTTTCATGCCGGTTGAGGCCGACTATACATTGAGTGAAGTACACCTTGAAATCTGTGGATCGCACATAGGGAATAAGAACCTGACATTCAAAATTATGCACTAAGACTACTACTAGTCAATAATGAAAAAAGACACCATAGAGTTCATTAAGAAATGTGAGAATTGTTAGATTCATGGCAACATCTACCATCGGCCTCATACTGAACTCTAGGCCCTACAGTCACCTTGGCCATTTATGCAGTGGGGATTGATATACGAGGCCTATTTCCAATTTCCATCCGGTAAAGAAAAATTCATCATAGTTGCAGTGGACTATTTCATAAAATGAGTAGAGGCTTTTCCATTGGCAAAAATTACTAAGAGAAATACAATTGAATTCATTTCACAAAAGATCATTTGTAGGTTTGGGATACTCAAGATCATAGTAATCGACAACGGAATCCAATTCACTAGAAAATGATTCACCGAGTACTGCACAAGCCTAGGAATCTAGTTGGTCCATATTTCTGTTGCTTATCTCCAAGCGAATGGGTAGGTGGAAGTAATGAATTCGACTTTGTTGTATGGATTGAAGACAAAGTTGAAAGATGCAGGGGGATCATGGGTCGATGAGAAACACCATTTAACTTGTGTTACGGGATCAAGGTGGTCATCTCAATAGAAATCGGACTATCCAACCTTCGAGTTAAAAGTTTCAATCCACATGGCAACTCACAACTCCTAAAAGAAAGCCTAGACTTACTTGAAGAAGTCTGGGACATGGCAAGACTATGAGCAGTAGTCTATCAACAACAAATTGCTTGGTATTATAATAAGAAAGTGAAAGCTCAATAGTTTGAGGCAGGGGCCCTAGTCCTAAGGAATATAAAGGCTACAGGCAAGATTGTCGATACGAATAAGTTGTCCCCAAATTAGGAGATACCATTTCAAGTCTCAGTCATCTTCCAAAACGATATATATAAACTAAGCACCCAAAACGAAAAATTGGTCCCAAGGGTATAGAACGTCCTCAACCTCAAAAAATATTGTTAGTAGACTGTTTTTGAGTTAATAAATAATAAAGTTCATCTGTGTTCTTGCATGAATTCTAACAACTATGACTGGCCCTAAGTCATGTAGATTCCTCACTTATCAAAATGACCCATGCAGAAAATATGGTCACGACATTGGATAATACAACCAAATGATAAAATACGGTCAGATGCTGATAATCATGTAAAGACCCGGAGGCTTGAGGATAAAAGTGCAATCCCTTATGAGACGTCCATTCAAACACCAAAACATAAAAACCTTAGGGGGCTTTTTCAGCATAGGTGCTACGACGCCCAACTACGAGAATACATAACATAAGTCAAATATGGTCAATGCATTAGGGTTCAACAAAGCTTAACAACGATGGTAACCTCACCTAGTTAGTAAACAAAAAATAAAATGAACAAAGGGTCAATATAAACGACATCAACAACAATGATTAAGGAAATCTAACTGATTTATTAGATGCATATATATATACAACTAGTAGAGTTGAGCTCTATACATAAAGACGTCCACCACATTGACTGTCGTCTAAGCACAAATGACTCAACTATCCTAAGGTTGGGAACCAAACCAAGACCTAAACAGCGGACCCTTCCTGGACCCAAGAAATCATTGTTGTTAGAACATCGAGAAACCCTAGAATTTCTTGGATCAAGGCAGCCTAAAGGAAAGTCGGAAGCAACCAAGGAAATGATCCACCTACAGAGGGAGAACCCATTGGAATCTATCAGCTAGCGTGGGGCCAACCTCTTTTAGCGGAATGCATATCCTCAATTCCCCCTCAAGTTGAGAACACTTGTCCCAAAGGTAGGCAATCAAGTTAATATCAAAAATCAAATGATGCTCAGCTTCTTGGATCTTCTCCTCGAGTAAGGTGATCCGATCCACAGCTATGACATTTTTGTTTGATAGCTCTTGGGATCTTGCCAACCATTCGAACAACTCTCTATCTAAAAAAGTAGCCTAATCCCGGAGTTGTTCGACCTCGGCGATTATGGCTTGAACTCAAATTTTTAGCTCCCTAAGCACAGCCGAATCAGTGTATGTTCGAGAGAGATAGGTAATTTCAATGTTGTGCTTATGTATCCCATCCTTGATTAAACGCAACATCTCCTGTGGCTGATAGACAAAACTGAATCATCAATCAAATATGGCAATGTCAAGAAAAGTGTTTAGATATAAAGAGTTAGATAAATGAAACCTTACTAACTGGAGACTCTTCTCGAAAAGAAGGATCTAGAGATGAGTCAGGCTCAGAAATGGGTGGAGTCCTATGACATAGAAGGAGCAAAGCATGGAGAAAAAGAGGGACTTTAAATCCAAGGGAGAGGAAAAGGAATAAAAATCCTCAGGGACCCGAACAGCGAAGGATTAGCTTGAGGGGTCTCTTCATTTTCCAAAACCTTTGATGAAAAATGATGAGGATCAGGAATCCTTGCAAAAATCTTTGGATTATTGGCAAGAAAATCTTCTACCATTCCTTCATTATTAAGAGACTCCGCTGTAAAAGCAATAAGAGATGTAGAAACAGGTAGGTTAGGTGACGAACTGACAAAAATAGGAACCTCATATTTAGTTAGGAACGGATTAGCAATCAGTTCTCTTTCATTAAGCCTCTAATAACAGGGTTGTTTATTCCCAAATGAGGGGGTGGGAAAACCTTGTCACCCTCAACAAATGCAATGCCTCCTCAAAACTTGGGTGGCCTAGCGAAAAAAGAATAGGACCTAGCCTGCAAGATGACTCAACAGTTTCCAAAGTAGTTATCTCATCACAGGCTTTCTCAATAATCTTGCCATAATCATCAGAAGAGGACAAATGGGGTGAACTAGGAGTTAGGGAACTTGCCTCTCTGGTTGCCATTTCTGGAGGATCCAAAATAAAATGCTCCCTTAGCTTTTTTCTTGGATTTGTAGAGTGGCATATTGGCACTGGCCTCACCACCAACTTTGACATCCCAACTGACATTAGTGAGCACCTATTGAGTCAAAAATTTGCTTGTTGTCTGAAGCGACATAATATTTTCTCTTATTAATTCTGTTAAAGGATGAGCCATAAAAGACTCAGTCACCAAAACTTCACCAGAGTTGGCCAATTTCCATTCATTGAAGAGGGTTCAATCGAACAGAACTATAATGAAAAAAAAAATCTGTCCTTTCAACATTTTATTGAATTTAGATTCCCTCCACTTATTCTTTCCTTCTCCTAGGAGTAAATGAAATCCAGTTGCCCACCTAGTTAAATTGGACGATGACTATAGCCTCCCTAGTGTCCGGTCGAAGCCCCTAATGACAAATGAAGACTCATAGGGAAACGAAATACCTAATGGTGTTGAGATGGAGGTATTACAAGAATCTCTAGGGCCCCCGAGATACTATAGAGCTCCCTGACGAAAGGGATATGGAGGCCCTCATTTAGATACACCTTATAAATGGAGATGAAGTCGTGCCTTAGAGAACAAGCCTTCTCAGATGACAAGGGAACTTGGAAAGGAACTATGATGGGAATATTATGTAACATCCCAATTATTTTTTATTATTTTATAAACATAAATTGTCGAATTAATTTTGGTAATTATTTAATAATTTTTTAAAACTTTTTTTGGTTTAAAATTCCACAATTGGACTAAAACTTGGATTGAAATCACTTAGTGGGTTATGTACAAGAAAGTTTAATTATAAGGCTCATTTTTGGGTGAAATTATGAAATCCATTTTGAGATAAATTTTCTATAATGAATTGACAAAGTTAGACAGTATATCGACTATTTAGAAAACGAGTAGATATTTATTATTTAGACATAATGAGTTGAAGTATTTGAATTAATAGTTCTCTCTTCCTGGGCCCTCGGGATCTGGTGGCTTCGCCTTCACTGCCACTGCTGATTTACCTGCCACGCCCGCAGAGGTTTTTCCTCAGCGTGCGCTGCCCTCGGACATTCAGCCCCCCAGTGATGACCCTGCTCCCGGAGCCCCCGTTACTTTGCCTGGTGACGTCTCGGGCAGGATTGATCATCCTCCCGAGGACATAGGAGGCGGGAGCGCCGTTAGGGACTCTGAGAGGGGAATGTCAGCTGGAATGGTCCGGGAGATGGTGGAGGTTGTGGATTTGAGTGTTGACGATCCGGCGCCTCCTGGCCCTCGTTCTGAGCGTCCTTCTGTTGCGGAGGCCGAGTGGTTGCCTGAGGCTTTTGGGGGCGCTGACTTCGAGGCGAACCTTCACGCGGCTCTGTTAGCCGATGAGTCCGTGACTGAAGCGGCGCCCGCGGGGCTTAGGAGCGACCCGCAGGAGTCCGAGTCCCAGGCGGAGTGTGGCCCAGGGGATGACCCTCTGGTTTCTGAGGTAGCATGTTGCTTCTTTCCTTCCTTTATCCGCCTTTCATTGTTCACACTCTGACGAACTTTCTTGTGGCAGCTTCAGCGCCTGATAGCTGGCCTTAACGGGTTGGTGGGAGCGATCGCCCAGTCTCGCCTGGAAGCGAGGTCTTCGAACGCCGCTCGTGAAGCCATGCAGCGGGCGGAGGCGGAACTTGCTGGGGCCAAGGAGAGGATCGCTTCTCTTGAGGCCAGCAATAAAGACCTGCGACTCAGGCAGAGCCTTCTTCGGGAGCGAATCCTTTCTTTGGAGGAGAGATTGAGGACGTCCGTGCAGATCGCTCAGATGGCTCCTGTGTTGGACGGCAAGTTCCGGGACGGTGTTAGCATGTGCCGCCGAGTGGCGCGATTGGTCCGTCCGCGGTTTCCTGTGGCCGTCCTCGATCCCAGGAATGCTGGCGCTTTGAGCATGGAGGATTTGTACGGCGTTGATGGCAGGCCCTTCCCTGGTCCTTCTCAGGCGGGGCCTGATAGCGGACCTCATTCGCCTGAGGAGGCGGTTCCGGTGGAGCAGACGGGGTCTTCGGGAGCTCATGAGGCTTAGAGAAGAAGAGACCGTGGGGCAGCCTCTTGATGTGCCGCCCACTTGCCCCTTTATTCTGCTCTTCATTTTTCTATCATACTTGTACAGGAGATCTCTTTTTATGAATAAGACTTAGTCCTTTTTGCTTCAGAGCTTCGGACATTCCTTTTGTGTCTTGTTTGTCGCGTTGCCCAGCGCCCAACTTTTCGTTCCACGACAGGCTGCTTTTTCAGACCTTTTGCCCTCTCGCGGGCTTTAGGCGTTCAGCCTTTTCAAAGGCTTCTAGCCCTTAGCCCCCCGGGTGTATCTTAGCCATCTGATTTCTGGGGGCGCCTTAGCCGCGTTTGAACTTCCGAGTCATGGCCTCAAGGGCCCGGCCTCTGGGGCCGCCTGGTCATGGCCAGGTTTTTGATGACCCTAAGGGGCCCGGCCTCTGGGACCGCCTGGTCACAGCCAGGTTTTTGATATGACCCTAAGGGGCCCGGCCTCTGGGACCGCCTGGTCACAGCCAGGTTTTTGATGACCCTAAGGGGCCCGGCCTCTGGGACCGCCTGGTCACAGCCAGGTTTTTGATATGACCCTAAGGGGCCCGGCCTCTGGGACCGCCTGGTCACAGCCAGGTTTTTGATATGACCCTAAGGGGCCCGGCCTCTGGGACCGCCTGGTCACAGCCAGGTTTTTGATGACCCTAAGGGGCCCGGCCTCTGGGACCGCCTGGTCACAGCCAGGTTTTTGATGACCCTAAGGGGCCCGGCCTCTGGGACCGCCTGGTCACAGCCAGGTTTTTGATGAACGCCGTGGATTGTTGGCGGCTTCCTGCTGCTCCGTGGCCGGGCCCGGGTCTTCGCAGGAAGCGGTTGAGGAGAGAACATGGAAACACTATGTTGTGAGGAGAAAATGCATATTTTATTAATGCACATTTTTCTTACATGGGGTGGCCTTGAGGCTTTTGTCTCTCTTTTCTTCTTTTTCTCTCTCCTCTTTTTTTTTAGTCCGCGCCCATTATGGCCTTGCCCCTCGAGCGGCATGACCGGCTGCTTCCCGCTGCTCCGGGACCGCGCCCAGGTCTTCGCAGGAAGTGGTCTAGGTATCCTTCTGTTGCCAGCAACTCGAGTTCTGCCTGGAGCTTTTTTGCAGTCCTCGGTATCGTGGCCGCGGCTGCCATGGTAATGGCAGTACTCCCATTGGTCACCTCCCTCCGGGTGTTTCAATGCCTTCGGCCATCTTAGGAACCTTTCGTTCCTGATCTGCCTCAGGATGTTGGTGAAGGAGTCAGTGAAGGGCAATGGGCTTGAATGTTTTTCTTCCCCAGGGACCATCTGTCCGGGCGTATCGCGCCCGGACGGTCGCTGGGTCTTCTGGTGGGCGCTCGCCCTTCTGCTTCCTTCCCCTGTCCTCGGGGGTAGGGGGTCTTCTGGTGCTGCCGACCGAGTTGTTTCGCCGGCCTTGGGTCCAAAAACAGTCTTCCAGAGCCTCTTGAGCCCCCTTCTTGAAGGGGCCGGGCTCATGGACTTCTTTTTGTTGAGGTAGTCCCTCAACTCGCATGGAGCCCGCGCCGACTGCAGTCGTCGGAGCGCCGTGGGACGCGGGCTTTCGGAGCGTTGTGGGCTCCTAGAGGGTCCGCCTGCCTTCTGCTGGAGGCTGCGGACAGCCCTCGTGAGGCTGTCCACCTTCTGCGCCAGCTTGCGCATGCTGGTGCCGGGGCCGCCGCTCATTCTGCCGCCCGTTGGGAGGCACTCGTTGTGGCGGTCTTCTGCTCGGGTGGACGTGCTGCCTTGTCTGCTGATCATCTTTGTTGCTGGGGGATGGGAAGCCGCTTAGTTTTTTGTTCTTCCTTTTATTCTTCCCACAGACGGCGCCAATGTTGCGTTCGGGTTCCACGGGGTCTCTGGGACGTCAGCGAGTTGGAGATGGTGAGGGCAAGTCTTCGGATGACCTGTTATGGCCGAGAGATGCGGGATGTTGACCACCCTGCAGGATCTCTCGGGGACCAGGCTCGTTAATGAAGGGTGCGTCCAATCCGATCCTTGGTTAACCGGCGACGCGAGTGAGCGAGGTGTTGGATGCGAGATGAGAACTGAGACCGGATGTTTTAAGTGGAAAACCTCCTCTTGAATGGGGAGGAAAAACCACTAGGCTCTGGGCCTGTAAAGAGTTTCACTATATGGGTTGGAGATTTTACAGAGTACAGTTGTGAGGGTTATTCCCTTCCCTATCTCTCGTTTTGTGTTTTATCTCCTATGCTTTCTGGGAGCCTTCTTCCACTCATCTGAGGAACTGGGCGTGGAGAAGGAGGGAGCTTGCTGGAAGCTTTGGGAGTTGGAGTGGTGACTGGAAAGTTTCTCCCTCTCTCCGTCTGCCTGTGTCCCTCTCCTTGGAAAGGAGGTCTTGTTGTTTATTTATAGTGGAAGCCGGACCATTGGGAAGTGGACACGTGTCGTCCATCCGGCGATTGAGGTGCTGGACCACTGTCTTCCTTTTAATGCAGCTGACGTGTGGAATTGGCATGCGGACAATGCCACTGCAGCCTTTGCGCGTGTCAGGTGTGCAGGATTTGGATATATTCCTCGATTTGACTAGGCATGCTCTGTTGATGCGGCGACTGGCAGTAGGCATAGGCTTCCTTGAAAACCGTCGAAATAGGCCAGTTGGCATTCCAGGTCATGGACGGGCGGCTCTCGGACGGCTGTGAGTCCTCTTGCAAGCTCGCGGCCTTGAGAGGAGAGAACAGTACTCGCGGGGTCCTCTGGAAAGTCTAAGAGATTCTTCTTGCCAAATGGCCGCTCGGGTGACAAAAAACCTCCTGGGCTCTCGGCGCTTGGGCTTCTCGTCTGGGCCATTTGAACAGCGCATGTGGATGTCTCTGGGCCTCTTTTATTTGGGTCGTGCTTTTATGAGCCTTTATACTGGGGCCCAACAACGCTGATAGTTGGGCTTGGGACTGGACTATCCCATGATCTTATCGGACCCATTAATTTGATACATAATACTTATCAAAATCAACATATATAATTATTATATTACAATTTCAACCAAATTTATGTGTTAAATATCACAATTCAACCTTAATTTTTCAAAATCCCAAAATGTTCTTTTTTTTTTTCTGACTCTTCGATTTTCAACAAATTCCGCCATATCAGAAAGCTTTGAAATAAAAAATTAATTATTTAAGATATTAGTGAGGCACAAAATCATGGAATGATAAGAATACTACATAATTACTTATTCAAATTTATTACCCAATTCTTTCTTCCTCCTTTGTTTTTTAAACTCCTTCTCCCACTTATGTTTCTCAAATTTTGTCTCCAATTTATGTCATGTTATCCCCAATTCGATTGATATTTATAACTTTCTGATACTAATCGTCCTCATGCTCCATTTATTATAATTTTTTTATTCAAATTCCACTTAGTTAAACATAATCTTGAGACATCTCTTTGTTGTCTTCTATTTTGTGTCACCTAAATTTTACAGCAATGAATCTCATGATTTCACCTCATTGTTGCTGTAATTCTGTAGTTTAGAAAGATATAATCGTTATTTGGAAGGCATGTCTTTGTTTTAAGTCCACTGATTCCACATATTCCTTCTTCTTCTTGTACCCTTTTCCTCTAATTCTTGTATAATAATAATAATAATTATTATCATTATTATCATAACTTTACTTAAATTTATTAGAATAAAAATTTTAAAATAATAACAATTAATTTTGATGCGTCCTTAGTTCTTGTGTTGTGGTATGAATTAGGAAGCCTTCCATTCTTCCACTGTGGGTCAAATTAAAACGAGTCTGGTCTCCATCACTATTAACCTGAAACTTTCATACTACAAACTATAAACAGGAGGTCAGAGGACGGTAAAATTTGCTCCATCATATATCCTCTGATACTCAAATTAGAAATCTTTCTCAAAGAATAGAAAGATACTAAGAGGAAGCAAGAAATGATTAAATGCATATAGTAGTAGATGGAGTGTTCGGTTGCGCTAATTGATGGGCGACTAAGAGGTGTGCCTGGCAGAGGAGCGGCTTAGAGGCGTGCCCGCAAAGAGGTGATTTAGGTATGCGCCCAACAGATGGGCGGTTTAGAAGTGTGTTCAACAAAGGAGCGGTTTAGATGGAGACGGTTTAGAGGTGCGCTTGATAGAGGGGTGATTTAGAGGAGTGCCCAATAGAGGGGCGGTTTAGAGGTGCGCCTACAGGAGGGCGGCTTAGTGAAGAAGACTGAATTGCACTAGTGGGTCAATATCTTGGTTACCTGAGCGGAGGATTTCCTTTTGGATAGCGAGCTCTTGACTTCGGGATGGAGGACTCGTGGTGCTGGGACAAAGAGCTCCTGGCTCCGAGACGAAGGGCTCCTATCTCTAAGACAGAGGTCTCATGGTTCCGAGACGGAATGCTCTTGGTTTCAAAACGAATGGCTCCTGACTCTGGGATGGATCGCTAGTAGCTCCGGGACGGAGTGCTATTGTCTGTAGGACAAAGGGCTTGTGGGACGGAGTGCTTCTGGCTCCGGGACGGAGGGCTCGTGGCTCAAGGACGAAGGGCTCCTGGCTCCTGGGCAGAAGCCAACTCTTCAATGGAGGTTAAACATCCTGGAAGCAGGGCAACTCTCATTTGAAGGGTAAGTCTCTTGGAAGGAAAGCAACTCCAGACTCTAGGATAGAAGGCAACTCCTCAACAGAGGGTAAGCCCCCTTCTTGGGAATGCCGAGCCATTTGGAGTTTTGTGAAACTTTTTAGATTTTCTAGAGGTTGTCTTTCCAAGTTTGTGGGTGCCTGGTTATATAGTATAATCCGTAAATGTACTCTTCTTGTTTGGTCAATATGGGACATTTCACCTTGGCAGAATTTTATTGGGCTAAAATTAGATTATGGGCTTGCTGTGGGGTTTGGTCCCCAGGGCCCATGGTTGTTGAAACCATCACTATCCCCTCATTCCAGGAGGTTTGAAAATTTAACCCCCGGCATGTCATGATAAGTCATCGTCGTACACGATCCCGCTGACTTAATGCTGGTTGATGCCGTCTTCCAGCAATAAATTAAGGGGCTCCCTATGCCTCGTTTCTTAAATCGTCTTCACTAGCCAAATAATATGAGAATTTCATGAGCCCCCACAACCACAAGCCAAGATCTGTGAGAGTTGCTCTTCCTCTCTCAGAGCTGATAATATGGGGATGTATCTGAAATCTGCCTTGGCTGCTGGTGAGTCGTCGAGGAGGCCAAGCGCTGATCAGTCTTTGCCAGTCGACATGGGCATTAGTGACTCGCCTAGATGGACCGTGGGCGATGAGCCAACTAGAGGACTTCGGTGCTGGAATGGACTGCTAGTGTCAACCGTGAGCGGTCCAAGTATAGGGCGAAATTTAAGAGCTCACAGAGCAAAGATCTCGGGATCAGATCGCTTGACTGTGAGGACACGCTTCAGGAGGCCGAGTGGTGACTTGCCGCCTCCAGGAGAAAGTATCTCATAGAGGGAAGATCTTAGGTTCAGGATCAGATCACCTGACTATGAGGACGCGCTTCGGGAGGCCGAGCGGTGGGTTGCCGACTTGTGGAGAAAGTATGCTCTTGGAGGGAAGATCTTAGGCTCGAGATCAAATCACCCTACGGCGAGGGCGCGTTTTGGGAGGTCGAGAGGTGGCTTGTCGCCTTCTAGAGAAAACATGTTCTCAAAGGGAAGATCTTAGGCTCGGGATCAGATGCCTCACTACAAGGATGTGCTTCGGGAGGCCAAGCAGTGACTTGCTGCCTTCTCGATAAATTATTCTTGAAGAGACTGACGGAAGAAGACCTAGCTCTGCCTAGAGGGTTCTTGCCGACCTTGGATCTTCCTATTCGTGCCTCTGAAATGGGGTGCTCTAAATCAGCGTAGATATGACTTGGTTGATTTCTCGAAAATAAAAGATAAGTCTTCGCCAATTCCGACTGTGAGCTGTCTGAGTCTCAGGCGACATCCAGAAGCATGCAGAGGGAAGATCTTAGGCTTGAGATCAGATCGCCTCATTGTAAGGACGCGCGCTTTGAGAGGTTGGGAGGCGACTTGCCTTAAGATACCCAATCGTTCGAGTTGTAGTAGTAGGATGCACTTTGAATTCCCTGAAAGGGTTCTTCTCGTTGTGTATTGTTATTGGCGAGTCAACCAAAGGGACTGGGGCCAAGGAACTCCCAGCGAACTCAATTGTTAGAAATGGGGATCCTCTGGCCACAGCCAACACCATGACCACGGCCGAGCCTGAGATCCCGATCTTAGTGACTCCCTCTTTGAGGATGCCTCTTTGCTTTCTAGTGGAGTGTCAGGATTGTCGAGGATGACTTGCGCTGGATTTCGATCGTTCCCGTGAAGGGAAGTCGTGGCCCCGAGGAGACACAGTTGTCGTCTAAGCTTCCTGGCTTTGACGAACGCATCTGGTTGGTCCCGCTCACCCCTGTCATGAGGAGGTCATGGCGTTGAGAAGATATGGTTGCCGGCTAAGATTTGAGGCTATCGTTGTCGAGCTTTTGCTAGCCTAGGTCGTCGCCTGCATGTACCGTCGGCATTCGGTCCTATTAGGGGACGTCGTAGCTTTCATGCGTCTAGTCCTAATCCATCAACCATCGTTGACTGATGGTACTCTCTCATTCGGGAGGAGGTCGCTACACGCATACTGAAAAGCCTCCTAAGGTTTTGAATTCGATCGCACTTAGGTTGCTCGGTGACAGAATCGAGATTCAAATACGATCGCGTTTGGGCAGCACGGAGTGGGATTGAGGTTTAATCTGACCGCATATGGGTCGCTTGATATGAGACCTAGGTTTATTCTAATTTGTTGTTCGAATATTTTATTTACCAACTTCTGATGCGTTATTCTAATATTTTTCAAACCAAATGGTATCACTTTGTAATAATAGGTTCATTGATCTATCATGAATAAGTCATCTCTTCATCTTATGGATTCATCTGAAATTAGTTATATTTTGAAAATGTGTTCATAAAAATTAATAACTGATATCCAGATATTGAATCTACAAATCGATCAATCCTTAGAATTAGAAAACTATCTTGTAGACATGCTTTATTCACTTCTATGAAATCGATTCACATCTTTCATTTTCATTACCCTTTTTTATGAGGACAAGATTAGATAGTCAATCTAGATAATTGACTTCCTGGATGAATCTAACATTGGTGAAATTCTTAACCTCCTTTTGAATTGTTATGAATTTTTCTATGGAGTAGTTTCACCTCGTTTGCCTAATAGGCTTACTTTCAGAGATGAGGCTTAACTTGTGAATTATCATTTTTATCAGAATATTTGACATACCCACTGGTATCTATACGAAAACATCTGCATTGCTCCATAGAAACCCTATTGATTTTTGTTTCTGCAATTGGTCCACGAAGACCCAATTTAAGCATATTTATCCAGATCTGTTAGATTTAAAGAAATTTAAAAAAAAAAGACTCTTCAGATTGAGTTTGTTGAAAAGATGTCTCATTCTAAAGGTCAAATAACTCTACTGGTTATGGAGGAATAGAGTTATTAATTTGTGTTAGGTTGCAATTTTGTCCAATAATTTGGTCTTCTTTAACTTCTCAAATCTCATATCTAGTTAAAAACTTTATTTTAGGATGCAGAATGTTGGTGATCTCTTTGAGTATTATTAGGTATAGTTGGCCCAATATAGCATTGTAAACTGAGGAAATATCCACTACTAAAAAAATCAATTTGTGGGAGGCCATCTTTGAATACGTCCCCATTGTAACATCTATATGTAAAAATCCCTTTACTTGGACTGGTTAATTATCGAGTCTATTTAGCGGTTCATCTGATGGGTTTATTTGATTATTTTTTATTCCTAATTTAATGAATGTATCGAGCTGGAGCATGTTATTTGAAATTCTATTATCAAGAAAAACTTGTTTAACTTAGTAGTTCTAAATTCTCTTCGAAATGAATATAGTTATAATAAGAGGATCAAAATAATAGGAGATTATATGTATTTTATGATCATTACTATAATTAATGACATCCCTCTCTACCCTTAATTTATGTCTCTTGTTAGAGAAATCTTTTTAAAAATATTTTGCTGCAGCTAAACTAGCAGGTCTGATGAATAGCACGTTAATAACTCCTACTAATACTTGGTTTTGTGATTACTTCAGCGGCTCTTCACCATCCTTATCTAGCAAAAGTCAGGATTTCGCATATATCTTTTAAGATACCCTTTCTATATGAAGGCTTTCATCTTCTTCTAAAGTCTCTGACAGTCATCGGTATTGTGCCATAAAAATCGATGGTAAAAGTAATATTTTGATTATTTTCCTCCAGTCAAAAATTTTTTATTCTAAATTTGTATTAGAACATTCATTCAAATGTCAGTGAAGGACATGAGGTAAACACTACATTCGGTTCTCTACTACTCTTGATTATCTTGAGTAACTGGATTGCCACAATTTCTCTTCTTTCTTTTTTCATTTGATTCCGAGTGATGTTTATAATTTCAGTGCTTTGATTGATTGGCTTCATTGACCTCCTCTGCTATAATGGAGGCCCAGGTAATTACATCTAACTCTTACGACTTATTGAGTTTTTGTCAAGCTAAAAACAATAAATCCTCTTCTATTTGTTGCGGATCAAGGGCTCCTTCCCCTTCTTCAAACTCCAATTTCCATGCCGGAGCATTTTTTTTTTTTCCCATTTATAGAAAAATTCCATTCACATTATTGGCTCATTCTTCATCGAATCATATAGATCGACTTAGCGCCGATGGAATTTCTATTCTGTTTACTGAATCGCATAATACCATCTTAATTCATCCTATTTTATCAGATTTGGGATGTGATATGATTTCGAAGGATGAACCGGATATGGATAGTTCCAATAAAAATTTATTCTTGAACTTTTGTAGGATAGATAGAGTCAAAATCCATCGAAAGGTCCTGAATTAGCCAAACGGAGTTATGTCTGCTATATGCATAGAAAGGATAAATGAGATGAACAAATCCTTCTAGGAATAAAAATTTACCTTTTTTTTTGTTCTCATTCGAAATATTATGTGAATGAACCCCATTGATGAATCGAATGAGAACAAAAAAAAGTAAATTCTGAATTTATTTTTTATTATTTCATTCAAGAAGTTAGCTTGGAAGGCTAGGGGTTATAGTCAACTTCTATTTTGCATTTTAACGTCTCTAATTCAAAACTGAATATGAAACTTTGGTTTCATTCAACTCTTTTATGAAAGATAAAGAAATTCTCAAATCCATATGTAAGAGGGAAAAGAAAAAAAAATTGACCCTATGTCCTTTTCCCTCAAAAGTTGATACACACACGTTCGGTTGGATCTATTTCTTTATCTCTCCATGAATCGTATGTTTGTAACAAGAGGGACAGAATTTTCTCAATTCCAATCGACTAGGCGTATTGTGTCGATTCTTTTGAGTAATATACCTGGAACTTTCTCTTCTACCACGAATTGACCATTGATATACAATCTAACCCTTTAATTCCTTTCTATTTGTTGTTATCTTTATCATTATTAATGTTTGTAACAAGAGGGACAGAATTTTCTCAATTCCAATCGACTAGGCGTATTGTGTCAATTCTTTTGAGTAACATGATTGAGTGCTGCTAAGTTAAATTGAAAGATCTTATCAACGTCTATGAATGAAAAATCATAGATCGAACCGTCGAATCAGAAAAATTGGATGCTATCATTTTGTATCGGCTAAGTTCACGAGTTGGAGATAAGCGGACTCGAACCGCTGACATCCGCCACAGGGTAAACCACCGTCTCTCAGGCCCCCCGACTGATTCTACCATAGAGGCCAAGGATAGACAATAACTCCCCCCCGAACACAGCTTACAACTTTCATCGTACTGTGCTCTCCAAAGAGCAACTCTTAAAGTAAGTGGACCTGACTTATTGAATCATGACTATATCCGCTATTACGATATTTAAATTCGATAAAGATGAAATTGGAACGACCCTTTCTTTTATTATTTCATTTCATTGGACTTCGCACGAATGGAATTTTTCTATAAATGGGAAAAAAAAAAAATGCTCCGGCATGGAAATCAGGGAATGTCTACAATACCTGGGTTTAATCAAATACAATTTGAAGGATTTTGTAGGTTCATTGATCAGGGCTTGACGGAAGAGCTTTATAAGTTTCCAAAAATTGAAGATACAGATCAAGAAATGGAATTTCAATTATTTGTGGAAACATATCAATTGGTAGAACCCTTGCTAAAAGCTTATGTCTCAACGAATCACACGTAGAGATATTGATAACACACATAGAGTTAATGGTATTTCATAACTAATCGATTGGGCAGCAGCCCGTAGACCACCTAAAAAAGAATATTTATTATTTGATCCATATCCTGACATAAGAAGTCCAATGGGAGCTCACGCGATCATTTTGACTGCAATCTTTTTCTGTCCGTGAGGATCCGACCAGAGGGCCTTCTACTTCTAATAAGCCATGAACTAGATCAGAATCATTCTCAATGAGTCCATAAGAAGTGATCCCATTTTTTTCATCGGGTCCGAGTAGAGACCAAAGATCTTGAGCGACCGATCCGGGAAAACAACTCAAAAGATAAAGAAGTATCATTAATTTCTTCATGCTTGTTGGATAGGTATCTTACATCTGAACCGAATTCTTTCTGGTTAAAGAATCTCTTTCTAGTTGCTCTCCCTTTTTTCTTTTGTATTCCAATTTCTTTTCTGGATTATTATATGATGATTTTTAAACTTTCCATATATAGAAATATAAAGAGATAGACTAGAAACGAAATCTCTTATGTCAATGACACCAAAGGGATATTAAATGAATGGAATTGGGATATGGATGGAATATAATGAAATAGTGATAGGATCCCCTTTTTAACGTCCCCATGTCCCCCCGTGTGGCGACATGGGGGTGTAAAAAGGAAAGAGAGGGATGGGGTTTCTCTCGCTTTTGGCATAGCAAGCCTCCCATTGGGGGCCTGCACGACAGGCATCTATTTTGGATATATACTTATTTCGATATACAAGATCTTAAATACAAAATCGTAGACTAAAAATCTCAAACATTTTGATTCTTGTGCTGGATCCACAATGAATCCTATGAAATTAAGACAGATATATATCAAACTAAAGATGTTAAGCATAACAGACATTTTGTTCTTGGAGATAATTGCATTTTAATTGAGTTATTGATAAGGGAAAAATAAAGAAAGCAAGATAGATCAAAAATCTTTCTTTTTTTGAACTTACTCAATCAAAAATCCTTCCCTTCTCAAACCAAAGGAGAATAGAAGAAATCATACTTTCATACAATATCTTAATTGAATTATATGTAGTGATCAATAAATTCAGTTTAATTCTCTATCTATCTATAGATTAGATAGTTGGACTTGAATTGACGAGCAATCAATAAAAATAATAGTCTTTATTGGTGTCGAATAAAAATATAAGTGGGGCGTGACCAATATTATTAGTCGTTGTTGTTCTTGTTTCTTTAGTACCTTCAGTGGTTCCTATCCCTGTCATGTTCCTTGGATTATTTACAAGTGGTATTCAGGCTCTTATTTTTGCAACTTTAGCCGCAGCTTATATAGGCGAATCCATGGAGGGTCATCATTGATTAGTTTTCGAAAGAGTCTTTTTTTAGACTAGACAGAAATACTTAAAGACGAAAAAAAAATATTTTTTCTGGTTTAATGAAAAACCCCTTGTGACTCCTCTTTTTGACTATAAACGATAGAGTCGTCCATTATGATATATAAAAAACAATTGATTTGATATACCGATTCGATCTGAGATCTCTTATTGAATTGCCCATTCAATGAGCATTCTCAATATTATGCCTTGAAGAGGACTCGCATTTCACCGCTCCACCGAAAATTTCACATCTCCACCGAAAATTTCCTCTGTCCTTACCGTACTCCAGCTTGGTAGTTTCCGCCGCCTGTCCAGGGTTGAGCCCTGGGATTTGACGGCGGACTTAAAAAGCCACCAACAGACGCTTTACGCCCAATCATTCCGGACAACGAAGAGTTTGAGAGTAAGCATTACACAATCTCCAAGATCTTTTTTTTTTCTTTGAAAAAAGAGAATAGATTCTCCATTTTTATTTCACATATCCAATTTTGACACCGAGCACTGAAGTGCTTTCTATAAATCTAAAGAATTTACTATAAAACTTCCCATATATTCCGCGTGCCAGAAAGTGTCAAAGCCAATAATAATAATAATAATAAAATATTTCAACAAGTGACATTGATGAGCTAGCCTGAAAAAAATGACTTTTCAATTACTGAAAAAATCAACCTACAACCTGGTTCGAAGGAACACTACATCATCGAGAATTTTACAGTTGTCGTAGCCCCTCTTCCTCCTACCACTCACTCTATAGACACCGCAAAGATGGCAATAACAGCCTTCAACTGGTTCTTTTCACCGTGATCGACTAGTCCTCAAACATACCTTCATCGGAAATTCTCAACGATTCGGTCCCATTAACATGAGGCTGGTTCTCGTTTTCCACACTCGCATCATTGAATATGCTGTAGTCAAAGTCATCATCATCGCTGTCTTCGTCCTCATCACCGCCTGTTTGTGTGCCATCATCTTCTATGTCGCCCTCTTCTTCAAACTCTACTTTCGAACGAGCTTCCCTTTGCAACTGCTGCTTGATGGCATCCTCGTAGGACATCTCATACCAAACGGTTCCCTTGCCGACGATGGACTTATTGTGGGCATCTGTCATTCGTTCTTGCTTGCTCTTTTCTGAGTTCTTCGGTTCTCCCCAGTAGTCATACCTGTATAAGGGGCTTGAAGGATCATATTGATCCTTGCCAAAAGCGCTAGCATCAACATATCTCCCCGGCTCCTCAAGAGGTAGTCCAAGTGCTCGACGGCTGTGGACAAAGTATACACTGTTATTAGATATACGACCTTCTATAATGTACAAATTCTATCTACTCCGCCACAATCCAGCATAGATGCTGATATTTTGATCTCCTGAATGTAAATGCAGAAGAGGAGCCTTTTGCGTGACCTATTGATTACAAGTTCGAGTTATGAAATGATATCTTATATAATATAAGGCAATACAGCATATAATAGAGTCAAAAAGAATCCAACTATTCTTTGGACCCATGCATTAAGGCAGCTTCATGTACCCTTCATCTCGACAGCAGAATCGATGGAGGGTCATCATTGATTAGTTTTCGAAAGAGTCTTTTTTTAGACTAGACCAAGGTATGCGCGGCTAAAGATAGTCTACTTAGTGAACAGAAATATACAAATAACGTCTAGGGTAATAGAAAAAATAAAAGATGTTAGAGAATGGGGATTGGTTAGGATAGAGGGGAAAACGACCTAATCAGAGTGTCCTCCATTTCATATATTTTAGAATAAACCTTAAGTCAAAGTGTAAAAGATTCATTGTTTCAACACCTGGTTAACTTTCTTAGCACTTCATTTCATCGTTTAATGAAAAAAGGCCAGCCAATTTTTTTTTCTGCAAGTCATTTCTTTGTTAAGATCTAGGCCCATTTGTCATACATACCCTACTTGTACCTTCAAATCTCAGATATGCACTGCTATATCCCTTATCAGTGTATAGACAGCTATTTCTTAAGTACAGATTTAGTTTGGCCTTAATGGAAAAAAATAAAGCATCTAAGAATGCATCTTCACATGCCATAAACAAGACACATACCACAAGAAACAAATGGAATTAAGCAATTTCGATCAAAATGAATTGTTGTTTTGGCAAAACCCGTACAAGGATAAAACTTCCTATACATTTTTGAGGGGTTTTGTTTATCTAATCTGTCCCAATGAGCGGTCTATCGAATTGTTGCAATTAATATTCAGTATCAAAGAGAAGGAAGAGATCTTCAGAAAGAGGGTTTTTAACCGGACATCACTCATATACAATCCCATATACCTTTGGCTTAAGATCAAATGGTTCCAAAAGAAACTTAATATAGAAGAAAAAGGAGAAGAAAATGAGAATTACACAATCTATAAGATTACATGAAAGACATTTAATGGAGTGGTGTGGTGGCAATTACCAGCTGATGTCTCTAATCAGAGCTTCTCTTTCCTCGAAAGATCGATGCCAATGGATGAGATCGTACTCATCCATCTCTAAGTTTCTCCTCAGCTTAGTTACTCTGTATTTCTCTCCTCTTTCTTCTGCCTCCTTTTGGAGTCTATTGTTAAGCTGTATAAAAAGGATAATAAGAGCCATAAGCACGTGAAATACATGCACCAATGCAAGGGCATCTAAACAATCTTTTTTAAACGGTACTCATGGTCCCATATCAATGCATATTGCGTATTTCTTATTGTGGACTTTGCTTTCCTCCCCCTTCCCAACGACGAAGGCAGCATCAAAACTTGGGTCCTACTATGTAGGGATCGATCATTTAAATTTGTTTTGATCCTTCCATTTGTTTTAATGTAATATCATTTGATAGTACAAACAATTTTAAATTATTTTTTATTACCTTACTCTAAATTTTCCTAAATCTGTCTCTTTATTTTTTCCTATAACTACAACTAACTCACTTTTTCATTTATGGGCTTCATTTGGTCTACTTTCAAGTGTCTTAACCACAAAAAAAAAAAAAAAAATTGCCTTCTCACCCTTTCTCAAAATTAAATCTACATAAGATAATGTAGACAAAATTTATTTTCAAAAGCCATTAATCCCAGCAATTTCTGATTGTCTATATAAATCTTTTTCTACATTATCTTATGTACTCGACAGTGTTTTAGGCTAATTGTAGGTAACTTGCTCTGCAGAAGAAAAGGAAGCAAGAAAGGAGAATTTTGACCTCACGTTCAGCAAGAGCAGACTCCAAATCAAGTTCTCGAACACTTGTTTTCTGCAAAGCAATTCAAAATAAATTGGTTGCAATAATCTTGGGGGGGATTTGCGATTTTTTTCCTAGTAGGATAAAAAACAAAATGATTTATACAAATTATCATGAAAAATCACCACTAATATAGCCTCACTATTTCTTAAAAAAATAATTTTTTCAAAAATAATGTTATTATTTTTGGTAAAACAGGTGAAAAATTGACTAATATCAGAAACATAAGCAGGTCACAATGCTACATGGACAAGTGTAAGTTGTCGGACGACAACAAGGGTTTCACGTCGGATTCTCTATATAAAAATCCCTAGGACAATTGATTGATTAATGAATGAGTATCTGAAAAATTGATTACAATTGAGCAATTGTGCTTCCCTTCCTCTCTCCCCCTTGGTTTGATCCCTTTCTTGTCTCTACCCCTCTAGTCTAATTTTTTGTTTTTACCCCTCTATTCTTCTTCTTTCTACTTTCACCCTCCTCCCTACATCAGATACCCTTTAAGCTCTCTCCTCCTAATACAGGACTCCCGTGGTACTTTATAAATGCATTTGCAGATGTCATTGTGAACAAACTTACCAGTATCACTTTGGGTATTTGAGTTTTCTTGTAATAAGCTTCGGTGTATTCGATGCTATTTTGTTCATCAAACTCTTCATCATCAGTCAACTCCGATAACTTCTTCCCTTCGTACTTATCAGGATTGGCCTCCATATCATCCAAAATCATTTGCTCAGCAACATGTATTTGCCAGAGCTGCATTACAGACAATACATACATACATATATACATACATGGTAAACACCAAGATAGATCTCATAAAAATTTCCCAGATTTGGCTTTGCCCCAAATAAAATGACTGAAACATGCACTCATTGTACTACAACCGCAAATGTGGCACTTAATTCTGAAGTCTATTCTAATTGTAAATGGCAGTCGGAGGCATCGGGTCGCTGTATTGCAATGTCTTGGGAAGGTCAGTTTGAAGACTTACGTTAATAATATGGAGCATTAAATGAAATATGGGCAATACATATCGATATTTAGTTTCAAATATTGATATTTCCCGATACCATGAACAAATCCCTATATGTCTCCATATTGGTGAGACATCGGCCAATATTTGCCCCTCAATTTCCAATTCACAAGGAAAGATTTGTGTCCGATATGTAAAACAATTGCTTTCTGAACAAATGGGAATACTATTTGAAAACATAGGAAGCTACTCCTTCCATCCTAAAATAACTGCTTCGTTTCTTCTCATTTTGGAGAGCTATCAAGTAAAGAGAATGCTGACCATGCTTCCTTGACCATAAAGAAGTACAGAGAAAAAAATAAAATCACATTCTGATACCTGCTACTGAGAGCGGCTTGATGTTGATTAATTGATAATACTTAAAATTTGATTGCATAGTAAATAACATAAATTAGCTTAGTTTCACTTCCAGGTTTTCGGTGATATATTCAACAACTGATCTGAAAGATATTCTTGCTTATACTTCTAAAAAAGGGGGGGCAAAGTACATTTAACTAAACTACACAACTCAGTGAGGGATACCAAAGGAAACTGAAAAAACTTGACCAAGTCATCTCCCACCCCACACCCAATAAAAGAAAAAAAAAAATCAAATCACAATTTTCATCACATTAGCTTCTCATCATAATTCCATAAGTCACTTTATCAATTCAGTATTGAACCGTTTTTATGTTAAGAAATGGACTCATAGGTCGAGACTTGGTGCAACGACAAAGGTACTTTATCATAATCTGGAGGTTATGAGTTTAAACTACGGAAGCAACCTAAAAAGGTTGCATATTTTTATCCCTCCATGGATTGTGCAGTGCAGAAAATTTTATGCAATAAGATACCCCTTTCCAGCAATTACGATAGTTTGGTAATGCAGTAAAGGAAAATATTACGGTGTGGAACTTATTATCTCAAGCTTGGTTATGCATCCTCAAAAATTTTATGGATGTGCATTCTTAAGCATAGTTTCTCAAGGAAACAACTGAATTAGAAATTTTAACTGAAATTGAAATTTTTCATTTGTAATAAATTGTTGCATCCTTAAAATTTGTATTTCTCTGAAATTCCATAAAATATTTCTCATTTAACGGCCAAATATGTGCATTATCTAGTGTAGTTTCTCTACCTCTTTTTATTGCTCCTAAACCAATAAACTGAACCAGAAATTTGGGTGGTAGATTTGTCTAATTGCTTGCATACTCAGCTCAATTATGCAATTCTTCAAATGGTTCAAATTTAGCATTACCAGCCGCAAGCATCAGGAAAACAAGACTGTCTGTAACTGCCATGATTTGTTTGGTAACAAAACTTATTTATTAAAAAGCCAAAAAAAAAAAATCTTTGATGAATACCGAAACATGAAATTACTCAAAAGCAAAAAATTCTGGAAACAATGCCCAACAGTCCTAGGATTCCAAACTGCAAAGAATATTTAGTGCATAGATGATAAGCATATAAGCAATGAAGTGAACAAGATGCACTGGTTGACACATACATGACTAAGAAAATTTCAAAAACAAGATTCTCAGAACTCCAGGTTTCAGGATTACCTTATCGACATAAGGGTGATCTGACATCAAAGGCTCTTCTTCATCTTTGATTCCTGGATCCTTCCTAGGAAGAGGCGGCCTTCCACAATCACGCTGCAAGCCAATATCCAAAGTGTGATGAAGTGGAAACCTAATTTTAAGATCTCCAGTGTATTCTTTTTTTTTTTTTTTTCCGTTTAAGTGTAAATAAGAAGGAGAAGCATTTGATCACATAAAATTGTGGCTCATACAAAACTCATATTCACTATTTTATTTTGAGCAAAAGAATTATCTGTATTGTAAGAAACAGTTCAAAACATTCACGTGGAAACCATGGCTAAAACACCATTTATTGGTTTGGGATATGAAAGAACTAAATGGTGGAACCTAAAAGGTGAAAAATAAATTTTCCTTATAGAGAAGATACTAGCAAAAGGCACTAAGAATCTTGACGGAAGCAATAATAATATGTGGATTGATATGATGGATTGCATTCGTTTAGGAGCCAAAGAAACTTTAGGAGAACCTAGATAGAGTGTGCCATTCCAAAAAGAAGCTTGGTGGCGGTGCAAAGAAAACCAGTAGAAAGTGAAAGCTAAGACTTGAGAGAGATTATAAGACATCGTAAAGTGTAGAAATGGTGAGAATTTGGAGGTGTATAAATGAGCTAAAAAAGAGGCAAAGAAGGCTGAATGAGGAGAACTATAAAGTATATAGGACTTGCATAAGTGGTATAACACGAAGGAGAAAATGATGTCTTTGGACTTGCTAAAGTAAGAGATAGGAGAACAAAGGACTTACATCGAGTGAAATATATCAAGGAAGGTGAGGAAAGAGTACTTGTTACAAATGATCATATCAAAGACAGATGGCTATCTATTCTACAACACCATAGTGCTTGGGGAGCTCAATGAATCTAAGGTAGATCTAGATATCTCTTATGATTGGCATAATTGTAGACATATAGTTAAATAAGCATTAAACATGATGATGATAAGGAAGGCCATTGGACCAACTAATATCCAGTGAAGTCTTGAAAAATGTATGGGGATAGGAAATTTCGTGGTATATTAAATTGTTTAACAAAATCTCAAGTAGAACAAGATGTTGGATGAATAAAGAAATAGCACATTGATACTCATTTTGTAAGGACAAAGGGGATATACAGAGAAATCCAATTATAGAGGTATTAATTGAGGAGACACACGATATATAGTTATGAGAAAGGATAAAAGAAAGGAGGTTAAGGCTAGACAAGTGTATCAGGGAACAAGTTAAGTTTGCTACAGGCCCGTCTAGTATGTAAACTATCTATTGGTAAAACGTTTGATGAAACAATTTATTGAAATATGGAAAAGCCTTCAAATGGTATTTATTAATTTTGGAAAAACATACAATGCAGTCTCAAGGAAGTACTACAGAAAATTTTGGAGGAAATGAGTTTCCATTGCATAGATCTTGGCTACAAGATATATGTATAATGGAATGTTGACTTGTGTAAGAACATGAGTAGGGGAAACAAGGGTTTTTCCAATCACAATTGGTTTACGCCATTGATTAGTTTTAACCCCATATATATTTTCATTGGCTATAAATGAATTGAATAGGCACATCCAAGATGTACTAGGAGCAGATGGTGGGGAGGTGAGGAAAGAAGTTGAAAGCCTACACAATGAAAATTTGTTTTAAAAATCTAGGATCAACAGTTCAAAAATGGAATAATCAATGAAGAATAATTTGTTGGATTAAAGCAAGCTGAATGTAAGTGGAAAAGTGTTGGAAGTATTATTTGTGATTGTAGTATCACTCAAAATTAAAGGAAAATACTATTAGGTGGCTACTAGGCCAGTCGTGCTATATAAAGTAGAGCAAAGAAACAAGGACACTTTCCTGGGGCTAAAGTGTCGGGCATGTTGGACACTCCGGCACACGTCAAAATTTTATATTTTTTTAAAATTCTAATATGTTCAAACACATTTTGGACATGTTTTGGATACATTTTCGTTCAAATTTTCTGTTTATATTTTGTATTTTCAGGCAATTATAAAGTACAAGGAGATAAGATAAAAATATAAATATTAATAACATATACAATTGGTATATTAAGTTTTGNTATTCATCAATGAGAAAAATAATAAAATATGATTTTAGTTAACGTGTTACCAGTATGTCATGTCCTTATTTCTAAAAAAGTTATGCCAGTGTCGTGTCATGTCCATCTTCTTAGAAGTAGAGTATTGGGCAATAAGTACCAACATACAAAACAAAATGGTAGTAGTGGAGATGGATGTGTGTTCAATCAAGAACATGTAGGATCTGAAATGATACTATATTGGAAAAGCCAGGTTGATACCCATAGAAGAAAAAGTACAAAACACAGATTTGGCCATATGAATTGAAGACAACCTAATATGCCCGTTAGGAGATGTAAGAGTTTGGAAGATCCTCAATATTAAGAGACGGAGAGAAATACCAAAAAGAAACCAGAAGGAAACCATCAGGAAGAGACGGAGAGAAATACCAAAAAGAAACCAGAAGGAAACCATCAGGAAGGATCTAGCGTACTTGGACTCAGTAGAGGACATGACCTATAATATAGCCAAATGGAGCTGAGGATCTATATATCCAGCCACACCTAGTGGGAAAAGGCTTAGCTTGGTTTGGTTAAGGGTGAAAAAAAACTTTGACAGTAACCAGTTTTCAGTATCCAGAAATAAGAGAATTATATGAACTTGATGTGCTTCCATTTAAACTGATGTCGTCCTTGCTATGCTATTTCAAAAATACAACTCATCCCCAAAAAGCATGCTGGAATTACATTAAAACAAGAGTTTGAGATGCAAATATGGTCCTTTCCCGTCCACTTAGAAAAATCCAACAAAAGTGGCAAAACCACCAATAGGAAGAAGTGCAATGTATTGTCCACTACAGTCCAGAGATTCGATGGTTGTCTAAACCGAAGTATAGAACCTATGAAGATCGTGCATCATTACTCCAATGATTTACAAATATATTACCATCGTAGCAAGGAATAATCGATCTTCCTAAACAAAAGAAAGAAGTCTACAATAAGTTCAGGTAGCACTATTAACCAAAATGAGGCAAACCAAGGCATGAAGCTTTCAAGAACAGATGCAAAGAATTCCTCCGCCTCTCTTTTGTTGGTTTTATTTACACAAAAACATACTTACACGTAATTCATCTGGATTAGTATCCTCATCACGGTGAAATATTGGAGGAAATTCAAACCTATTAAAGCTGCAAACATGAAAATAGATTGTTTGAACCAACAAGATAGCATAAAAGCAAGTGTAATTCAATTGCCGTAGTATATATGAATCAATATGCTACAACTCTATAGAGAATTCAAGCATAAGAGAAGAGTTCAGAATATGAAATTCACATACATAAGATGGTCTATGTTAGGATCAACGAAACGCAATTCAATAGGAAATCGAAACCGATAAGGATCTCTCTTAGCCTGCAAAATAGAAAATTACTCAGACAAACTCGCTGATTATCAAGATTATAATAACAAGAAAGAAAAATAGATGACGGACAGTTAAATGACTGACGAACAAGATTATGATGGACTTTCTGACTCCAAGAATGTTGCATATTTTGAAATATTTGTCATCATATTTGATCATTTAAACTATTAATATGATGGAAAGGACAGCAGGTTCTAATTAGCAAACACATCCCTCATTTAACAGTATTTTCTGTGCATCCAGATATCTTGTTACAGATACGTGTCAATCAAACATGCAAAATAGAATAAGTAACCTCACAACTTTGGATATACTAAATGTGCAAATTGGAAGAGCTGCTACAACAAATGCAAAGGGTTTTCAGAAGACTACTACTACTAATCAAATCAAAAAGAATCTAGATATCCATATGAGTCAGGTACTATAGAGGATAACGAACACAATCCGCTACTCATAAATGAAAAAAAGATGATTTGCAGAACTTGTGTCTATCAACTGTAGATAAATATCAAAATGAAGGAAGTATCATCAACCTCCTCACTGCCTAACACCACCACTCAAAAAAAAAGGAAAAAAGAAAAAGAAAATAGAATTTAGAATAGAAAGGCAACAAATGTATAAGGTTTTGGACCACAAATTAGAATTTATTGATCAAATCACAGAAAAATTTGATTGCACAAATACAAACAGAAAGGAAAAATTCCAGACATCTATTGAGCAACTTCACTTACCAGAACCTCAACAATTACTTGCATGCCAACATTTATGTACTGACGAATCCAATACCAATCATTATTTTTAATTGGGACCCACCTGACAAGGATTGAGCACGTAAGAACAGAAAGAAATACTGGCAGTGCTTAAAAATTTTAAAGATAGTGAAGAATCCAAGGCTTTCTCTTGTTACCAACTGTGTAACACCCAAAAACTATAGATTCTTGAAAAACATACACAACAATTATCAACTATAAATTTCCTTAGGCCTTTCTCTTCTTCAGAATATTATTTTTCATCTTTAATGCAGAGAGTAGAAGCAAATCAGTTACTAAAAAAAGAAGACCAGTAGTTAACTAAAATTACCCTTCATATACACCTCCAATGTCAACAAAAGCTCCTTGATATAGGTGTAAAGCACTCACATTACCAACACAGATCTGCAATTTCAATACATCAGTTCTCAAATCACCAATTTATAAGTAGAACTCAGCTAATCTGAAATAGGAAGATAATTTTTTTCTCTAATACAAAGTGAAGGTCAACTCAGGCTGTTGTAGAAAATCCTAACTATCACAAATCAACACAATGAGGCTAATTGGCTATAATTATGCATGTAAAATATTTTTGGGACATAAAATCTGAAAATTACACAACCACTGGTTATCAACATCAGTCAAACACGTCAAAGGACAATCAGAATTTTGTGTGTGAGGCTGAACATATTGTGCATTGGAAAATATATACAGGAGAAAATACTCAGCATTTTTTTGCATGCTTGCAGCCGTTCCCACAGACATGAATGCATCGTCAAGTTTATATTTGAAGCCAATAACCAATCACAAACATAAAATGGCATTACAAATGGCAAAGATGGTTGTAGGCAACTTACTTGTCCAGGATAATAAAATGGAAGCTCATACTGCAACAAGGAAAAGAGTAAGTCTTAATGTTTTTATAACCTGTATCAATTTTACAAAACTAAATTAAACTGTCATACCATTCCCTCCTCATAATCCTTTCCTCTTTTCCTCCTTCCTGGATGATAGTCTTGATCATACTGCATTGAAAAATTTTGCAAAATTTAGCATTCTAAATGAGGCAGCAAAACTTATTAAAAGGTAAAAATAGCAACAGGCTAGAAACTGAAAGATAGCAGAACGCAAGGATCTACTGTGTAAGTTCTACACTGTTCATTGCAAAGTGTGAGGACAGCTTAGTTTGACCTGCCAATCATATTGAAACTCGGACGTTTAAAAACTTCCAAACAGCCGTGATGGGATCATAAAAGAATCATTATTGCCTAAAAGAAGTAGCCAAACACATTGGAACTTTATCTGAAAAGATAGATTAAATTAAATAATCAAACAAAATTTCATAATTTCAATTGCATTTTCGCGTTTGGAGGCTAAACAATCATAATAAGAATTTTCTTGAAAATCTTTCAATCGGAGTGATACTGAGCATTTGCTTGAGAATATTGCCAAATCATGCACAAAGAACACTGGCCCAGAAAATAAAATATATTCACCATCGCAATTGAAAAGAAAGAAGAAGGTAGGTTTTATCAATACATTATAAGACTCTTCTTCCAACTTATCCTTGTTATGCTCAACCCAATCTTTATACTGCTCCAAGAACACCTTATATCTATCCAAACACATCTCCTCTCTTTCTCCGCTTGCTCCTTCCAGATTCTCAACATCTACCCTCTCTGCCATCATCTTATGTCCTTCCCTTATAAATTCCAACTCCTCTCTGTCCACTTCCCACCCTCTAGGTGGCCAGTCTCTCGGTGCTACATGTCTAAGAACCAATGGCCCATCCCATAGAGTCTTCAACGGCTCCAAGATTTCCCCCTTAATCTCAAATTGCTTATCATAGTACTCATCTTCGGTCAACCCCATCTCCTCAATTTTCTTTTTTCTGTAACTGGGCTTCAACATTTTGAATGCCTCAATCGCCTCAGGCGACTTGAGGGGCACTTCCTCTCCTTCATTGAGTGATTTTCGCGCGAAATCAGCCTCTGGGGTAAGAATTTCCTCCCATGGAGCCCAGCCCCTCTCGATCCAGTTGCGCCTTCGAGCTTCTTCTTCGGATTCTCTCTCTTTAGCGCCGAACTGTTCAAGAAAAGTCTCGTCGACGGGGAATTCATCTGACGCATATGATCTGGCGGTAAACTTTTTCCCACGTTTCGGAAAGGAAGTAAAGAGGAGAAAGCAATTCAATGCTGTAGGGGCGAAGAGAGGGGGCTTTTGGGTTTTTGAGGGTTTAAACAGGGTTTTAGAGATGGCGAGACTGTGAGAAGAAAGAGTGGAGAATTGAGGTGTCTGAAGGGTTTGCATTGTGTTTATTGCAGTGTGGTAGTCAGAATAGCAGGGATGGTCTAATCCGGATACAGGTCGTTTAAACATTTTTATGGTGCAGCGCGGCTGAAGTAACGTATCCTCGTGAACCCAAGTATGTGAGCCCATATTGTTGGGATGGGTTGAAACTTTTGGAATTTAGGGTCATTCTCATGTGAAAAATATTATTCGCCGAACGCGTAACGATGTGATCGATGTTGATTTTCCGGAGTTGATTTCCAAAATAAAAGAAAATTTAGAGTAGAACTTTCGAAGAGTTTTACAAGATTAGAAAAGTGAATACTTGCCGACTAATGAAATTACAATAAAGGTCAACAGAGGAAAGTCTACCTAAAAAAGAGTGACCTGCAAAGTTTTCTAATTTTATAGATAAAAGAAGTTAACTTTCAGAATTTGTAACTGATTCACAGACTAGATCAACTACTCTAAACAAGAAAGTGTTTTGCAGAATTGATGGCAGACTTTGCAACAACTACCTTACAGAAGTGGATAGTTACTCGGAGCATATGTGTACATATATATATGTATGTATGTATGCTGAATGTGTAGAGAGAGTAGCATGAGAGCTAGAGAGAAGTGAGAGTGCGAAGTAAAATAGAGAAAATAAAATAAGGAGTAATCATTTTACTAATGTGTACTATTCTTTACTCTCCGAGGGTTTTTATAATCAGGGTTTTTGTAAACACAATTTACATAGTAAAATTATTTATGGATTAAGTGTCTCGTGATTTTTTTTCTAATTTTAGAAGATAGTTTCTACGTAAAATTATATGTGTTCTTACNATAAATTGAAAAATAAATTTACAAAAAAGTGAAGAATATTTTAAATATTATTTCTTTGTTTTTCGGACTAAAAAATTTAAAATATTGTTAATCTATATTTGATGGAGATATGGGCCGACCCGAATGCGTTTCCTCGAATACAATTGTTGGTCTCTCGGACGAAAAGGCTCAATCGACCTAAGATCCGGGTTGTATATTGGCCCAACTCGTTAAAATCAGGCCACAAAACATTCAAACACGTCGTTTTGATCATACTATCTACGAAACTTTGTCGTTTCATAATACGCGAGCATTCAAATTCTGAATTTTGAGAGAGAGAGAGAGAGAGGAGATTGGCTTGGCCATCAAATGCCCTCACATTTTAAGTTTCGCGGCAACGCCTCCTCCCTTTTTTAGCCGTCTAGTCCACCATTGTCGTCTCTCTCCTACTTCCTCCGTGTTGCCCTCTATCCCTCTCCTTTTTTCTCTATATCTTTTTCTTAACTTCCCCGTTCCTCTCTCCGCTTTCCCCTCTCTCTCTAGCTTGGCAGTTACAATCTCAAATACCCTTCATTTGGTACGAGAAACTACTCGATCTGTTCCTCCATTTTCTGATCTGCGAAATAGGGTTTAGCATTGCAGAATTACGAATTTTCGTTCACTTCAATTTTGCGTGTTCTCAAGAGGATTTTGATTCCAATTTCAAATTTTATCAGTTTCTAAAAGTCGGTGCCATATCAGTCTTGTAATTATTATTCGTCTAGTTAGTCTTGCAGCCATCTCTGTCTTTTTCTACCCCACTATAATGATTTTGTTTGATGACATCTAATTTGTCAATCTAATTCGAAACGCAAAATATATCAGTAAATATATAATTTAATCAAAACAAACTGTAATAATTACTAAAATTTAGATGATGTTGTTGCTTCTGCTGTTTTTAGTTTTTTTCTTCTTTATGATTGTTTTCCAGATGGAGATGCGAATTTGGGTTTTCTCGTTTGGATGAATCAATTCGTCTTTCGCTTTTTATATGCAACGGGATTATAAATCAGGAGCATATGATTTGCTAATTTCTTTTGCACTGGATGTGTTCCAGATAGAGAGGGGAACTCAAGTTCATGAATGGCGCCGACGAAGAAGTCAAAAAGTGCGAATAAGCGGTTTGCTGCCGTTAATGATTTTTCTCCGAAGAAGGATGCTGGGGTTTCTAACAAATCTAAGCAAAAGGTGATTTCATAACGTGATCAAATTAGAGAAATCCAGCAGTAGTACGCGGATCCTTCGTTTTTGTTGTTGGGATTCCCGCTAGTCTATTCAGCTACGATATTTTTTTTTATCGACTGGTTTCACTCCATTTGTTGTGCGGTTCTGCAATGAAATGGCTATTTATGTTCTAATATGGCTATTTTTTGTGATTAGATATTGAATGTGTCTTTTTTTATCCATGAATTCTGTTTATTTGCATGTTTTATAGTTACTTTAGTCAATTGGTCATTGACATAGTTCAGATTTTGTATGTCCTTCATCTTACTAACACAAGATTTAGTGCTAATTTTTTGGAGATTGGTAACGATCAAGGAAAATGTCTCTGCTTCTGTACTGGCATGAAATTTTTTATGCAATTTCCTTTAGTTTTCTAACTATCTGCAACTTTTGGAGAATTATCTCCTATAACATTGCCTTTGCATTATGCACTTGATGCGTCAGATGGAAACTTCCTCTTCCTTGATCCCAACTGATAGTACTTAACACTGAAGTGCTGGGAAATAAGCTCAAAAGTCATTCTATTGCTTACATCAAATAAATCAGAGGTCAAACTTAGCTGACTAACATTGCAGTCCTTCTAAACGTGGACTATTGAATCTTGTCTTGATTGTGCTAAATTCTAATTCTATGAATAATGAAGCTCAGATGTAGGTATAAGTATTGTCTTTTGTGAGTCTTGCTAGAAAAAATGTATTCTGAATTTTGGAATGAAATTGAAGTGAAAGACCCATTGTAACTGGACTTTCTAACTTCAACTATTTATCAGATCAATTGTCCCAACGGAAAGCAGACCACTTGATGGAAGTATCTTTCTCTTCTTCCCGATCTGTTGCCTTATTTGTCTTATTATTATTATTATTATTATTTGGCATGTTAGTTGCATTGTAAGGGCACATGTGAACAATGATTATCTTTGAACGAGAGATTCATCCTGTTGTACGAGACATCTAGTAGTGTAGTAGCATGCCATGGAAGATATTTGCTAGGTTTACTAGCAGCAGAATGCCCCTGGCTGAAGGATATATTATGCATGTAGAAAATGATCATCATAGACCACACTGGCTAAGTTTATATAGCAGCTAATTGTCAATGTTTATAGTTTCCATGGTTTTTTATCATATTTGTTTCCTATGTACCTGGGTTTGCTTGTTTATTTTGAAATGGCACACGAGTTCTAAATTTTTTATGGATCTCTAGAGTAGATTATTGGTTGGAAGATATTTCCATGTAAAGTCAATTTAGAGTGTTTGTCGAGTCTAATCAAATTCAATTTGTTAGCTCAAGATTTGGGAAAAGGCTAAAGTGGTGGAGAGCTGAGACTTATTTGTATTTTGGCCAGCGCTGATGTCTATTTAGCAGTCGTGTTAAGCTGGCTTGCATGCCATATTTAGTCAATGAATAGAATGGTTGATTTTGATATTGGTTTCTTCATAAATGTTGAGTACTATTTGTTCTACTTTGAGAACAGTAACTTTGTTGGATATTTGAATTTGAATATTGCATTTTCTGACCAGAAACGAAGGTTAACTGACATGTTAGGACCTCAATGGGGCAAGGAAGAACTTGAGCGCTTTTATGAAGCTTACAGGAAGTATGGGAAAGACTGGAAGAAGGTATTTCTCTGATTTATTTGCCATTTTTGGTCATCTTATTCACCATAACTCAGGAATGAGATGAGGATGCTAGTTTCTGTTCTTTAATTAGGAGAATTATTTGATCTTCTCATTATGGTGCCTTCGTTGGGAAATCCTCATTAAATAACTATGGACATCTGTGAATCACCTGGTTGGACATATCAACTTTGGCTTTTGAGAAGCATAAAACGCTCATCATTTAGGATTTTGCTTACTGATAAAAATGTGTTCTAGGCATGTTATTTTAACACATTCCTTTGTTTACTGTCGCTATTTCAGGTTTCGAGTATTGTAGGTGATAGATCCATGGAAATGGTTGAAGCTCTTTACAATATAAACCGCGTGAGTTTGATCTTTACATGTCAGTATTGATTGTATGGAATCATTAATTACAGGTCTTTGTATTTATATTGGTTGATTTGGACTCACAATAGATATGATAGTGCAAAATGCTTGATTTTCTTCGTATACTATTTTTTATTGTTAAATTGGATGGTAATAATGTCAGGCATCTTATGTTTGGGACATCCTTTATCTGGAAACAAAGGTAGTTGAACTTGGTTGCCTTTTTTAGTACTCTATTTTTATTTGAATGCTCTTTGGAGAAGGCATTGATATTATCTGATTCTTAGAGATTTAAAATTTTAAAATCTCAGTTCTCCTTGAATTTGGATTGCTAATTTATGAGGGGATGTTGGACCTTAGTACTTGTGGATTGAATTCCTATTACGTATTTGATAATACTTCTTGCATAAATAGATCATTTTAGTTTTTTGAATTCTTCGATCTCATTAACACTTTCATTGTCTGATTATCTTTTTGCTTAATTTGATTGTATGCAAAAGTGTTATTTAGGAAGGCGTAGGTGAGTCAGAGAGATGAGCTCTTTAGTTGGGAGCCCTAAAAGCTTAAGGCTGAATTGTTTTTGGGTTTTTGTTATTTGGTGACTAGATTTATTTTGGTCATTTGTAACTGAGCATTTTCATTGTAGGCAAATGGTTCTGGTGTTTCTCTTTTGGAACTTGATATATTTTGGCACAAGGTGATTTAGAATAAACAACAGTCAGCACAATTGGTAGAATGCTGAGGCAGGATACAGTCTCTCAAGGAATTTTCGGAAGTCTATTACTAATATTTCATGATGTTTTTTGTTTGCCAGATCCTAGTATTTTATGATATGTTTTCTACTAGTGACTTGTTAAGTCAGTAGAGCTCACAAAGGTCATTTCTGAGGAGACATGGCAGATTTTCTGTCCTCTTTATCGACAATTTTGCTTGTCTCATTCAGCAGACCTTGGGGGGATGTAATATAAATGTGGGATTGCATTGCTAATCATTGTAGAAGAAGAGGCAGGTGGACATTTCAGCCCATTTCTTATCATAAGAAGCAGAACAATCACATGAAAAATGCAGTTTATTTCCATTGAACTTTGCTCTTCACAATGCTGTGAACTTCAGACCAGAGAGTTTGGGGGCTGGTGGCAATGAATCTGATCATCAGTGGTTGAAAGTCTGGCCTAGTCTTGAGGCTTTCCTTATTGCGGGCTCTGGTAGGGTGAAATATATACAATCTTACTTTGGCATTGTAGAGGCACTATTTTCGTTTTGAACTATGACCTTCAGATCATAATGAAGCAACATTATCATTGCCGTGAGGCTTGTCCTATGATAATCTGTGGTTGAGTGGTAAATAAATGTTTGCATCATGCAAAAAATATAGCATGCAGACTAAAGTGGATAGCCTCTGAGTGCAAGGTGAGATAGAGGTTATTGTATAGCCTCCAGATCATAAAATTTTACATAATTCAAAAAAGGATTTATATGGTAAGTGGAAAGTGTATGATTATAGCTGTTGGTTTTTACTGGTGTTTTTAAGTGTTTCCAGGTTTCTCTCATGCAGTAGTATTATAGGTTTCAATTTATGAATATCACATTTTTCTTAATTAAATTGAAATAGAAAAGTATATATGGTTTTGTTTTTCAGGCATACTTATCTTTGCCAGATGGGACAGCTTCTGTTGTTGGCTTAATTGCTATGATGACTGATCATTATAATGTTCTGGTAAGATATCCATACCTGATAGATTTTGTTTTTGGAGTTGACTCTTAGCTCGAGTGCACTATAAATGTCATTTCTTTTTCTGTTTTAGGCTTTTATGTGGTCATGTCTAGTTTTCAAGGTGATGCACATATTCAATGCACCTAAGGCACGAAGAATTGACATTGTGAGCTCATTGGTTGTCAAGGGGAAACTGTTGGCGACTGCAATTGGTAATGGTAGATGCCACATTAAGCAGTTTCAAGATCAAAGGAATTGTAGTTGTATTTGATAGAAGGAGAATTATATCTGGTGTGAAATTACTTGAAGAGGGCGATTAGATTGTGGTCGCATCAATCTTGTCATTGATGGGTATCTGATGTAGGGAGGAGGGTGAAAATAGAGAGAAGAAGAACAGAGGGGTAAAGACAAGAAATTAGACTAGAGGGGTAGAGATAAGAAAGGGATCAAACCAAGAGGGAGAGAGGAAGGAGAGAGGAAGGAAAGCACAATTGCTCAATTCCAATCAATTTCTCAAATACTCATTCATTAATTAATCATCAATTGTCCTTCAAACAATAGCCCTAGGGATTCTTTTGTATGGTTGGTGGGAAGGTATTGTTGGCGGCAAAAAGATAGGATTTTTATCTCTGATACCAATTTAATGTAGGGAGGAGGGTGAAAGTAGAGAGAAGAAGAATAGAGGGGTAAAGACAAGAAATTAGACTAGAGAGGTAGAGACAAGAAAGGGATCAAACCAAGAGGGAGAGAGGAAGGAAAGCACAATTGTTCAATTTCAATCAATTTCTCAAATACTCATTCATTAATCAATCATCAATTGTCATTCAAACAATAGTCCTAGGGATTCTTATATAGAGAATCCAATGTGAAAGAAAATTGTAAACAAAATTATAATCAAATAATTGAAAAAGTGAAAAAGGAAATCAAATAAATGAAAATAAAATCACAACTAATTTGGAAGGTAAATAAAAGTGAATATTTGTTTTGGATGTCTGCATCAGTATCGCTGCCTTAATCGGCATTGAAACTCTTTCTACTTGAAAGGAGATCTGTCTGTTATAATGATATGATGTGTCTATGTCTAATTAACTTGTTACATTTGTCTTTTACATCATGCTTATTTTAGGTGATGTGGCTTCAGTTGTGGTTGTTTATTCTGATATCTAATTTTCATCCTGTTTGTTGCGGCTGTAAATTTTGATACCTAATTTTCATCCTCTTACACTAATGTGGTTGGTTGTTGGAATATGGAATATACGTTACTTGGAATAAAGTGAGAATAAATACTGTATCGTTTGGTTTGCATGGGTATAACTATTTCATCCGGTATTAAGGTACTAATAAAGTGGGAATAACTATTCTTAGTGTTCTTAACCCAAAAAGAACTATTCCAAGGCCTTCCAGCTGGCCAGCGGTGGGTTCTTCCTCAAAGTCAAGAATAAGTACTACAACTTTCCTCTTGATATTGTTGTTCCCAATTCTCTGGCAGTAATTATTCCAAAATTTTGTACCCAAAAATTCCAACTGAATAACTATTTGCACTTAAATTTTCCAACCAAATGAGTAAATAACTTTGCAGTATACATGCACAATAAGTGTTATCTTGTTTTTCGTACTATGCTGTCTAGTGTTCAATGATTGTGGCAGGTACATCATACATTCATCATGTGTTTATGAATTCAGTAGTGTTGAAATGGACCATGTAGTTATCAGCTAAAAAATTTCAATTTGGCAGGGAGGAAGTGGTAGTGACAGAGACGGTGATAACTCTGCAAAAATACCAAAAAAACATCAGAAATATTTGAAGGTAAAAGTTCAGGATGGCTTCCATAAAGAAGGGCTTTTGCAATCTCCTTCAGTTCCATCAAGTGGTAGATGTCTGTCATTATTGAAGGGGCACTATGATGGTAAAATACCATTTTCTTAGCTTCCATCCTGAGTTTGTTTTTGTTCTTGTTCTTTTTTGCTTTCTTTTACCGTTTTACATCTGCGCTGTAAAGAAAGTCTTATTCCTTTCATCCTTTCTTTCTTATTCCTATCATTATTGAAGATGTAGTTTTCTTAACTGGGGTTATATTTTCCTTTTCTATCTTTAATTTTGTAGATGATATTTATACTAGGCTTCTATATGCCGTTGTGGGGGATCAATTAACTTATTTATGAGTTGCTTACAAGATAGGTAGGATTGGGACTCCCTATTCAAGCTATCTCCTTTATAATAATTTTGCTTGATCAGTGTCCCTTGGAATTGAAAAATGGCTGGAATAATAATGGAAAAGCAAACTTGAAAGCTGCCTTGTAACACACTCTTGGCCCAGTGTGGGAAAATAAAAAAAATAGCAAAAGTGAGAAGAAGACTGAGGAAAGTACTGACAAAGGTTACTGGAAATGGGATAATGTAATAACAACCAACCTTACAAACATGCACACTCTCATGGTAACCCAAAAACATTGAGGTTTATTAATATCGATGGGATTTGGTAAATACCAAGGGAATCTGTGATGAAACGGGTCACCCGGATGGATACCTAATCGATGAACACAAGCAGGAGGCCTGAACATGAACTCTAAAGTTCCCAACTAGTTTTGGTCGGCAAGGATGATTACAAGCTAAGTCAATATATGAAGGTTTCCTCAACATTATAAACTGAAGTTGAGCTTGTTAGGTTACGAACAATCCATAAATGCTAAGTCAACATCCGATATTTGTACCTAAGTTGGTCTTGTCATGTCATCACATCAGGCCTGCAAAAGGCATGCTGACAAGGCAGTTTGTGCAGATTTCTGTAAGAGAATCTACATTGAGTAAGGCTAGGCCATCATTCTATGGCTGTGAATGTCACCTAACCACTAATAAGTCATCATACTCCCCAAAAGTCCTTAACTTTTGGAATGGAGGAGGAAAAAAAAAAGAGTTTTGCTCCCAAGAGCTCCACCCATTCTGAGACACCTCTAATTGGGAAATCGAGCTCCTAGAGACGTCAGCATCCCTCATCTCCTCCCTTCGCAACCAGTGGTAACACTTAAGATTTTAATTGGGTCCAAAATCTTAATCATTTTTATCTGTAATGACCATATATATTGACCTTGTCCCATAAAATTTTAGGCTAGATAGACCAGTCTTGTTGGGAAGCTTGATTTTGATCATGCTTGATTGCATTTCTTGTGTCCTATTCCAAGCATATGTGCTCTCTTAGGTGGTTTAGTACATGCAGTTTACCTCTTGTATGGCTATCCTGCGTAAACAATTAGGGTTTGCTGGACATGTGACAATTGTGACAAATTTGGAATTTGCTTCTATAGGAGGTTAAGGTTCTTGATTCAGATCTGTCAGATTTCTTTAGTTACACTAATCTTGATCTTAGTTTCATATGATTCCCTTTGTAGTCAGGCTTGGCTTAACTAATATGATTATTGATTTTTTGCCTTCCAGTAAGCCTTTTGGATAATGAAGTAGTCATTGGATTAACTATTTAACACTAGTAAGACTGCCAATATTTGACCTCTCTGGACTGAGGAACCCTTTTGGATTATATAGTAGTCATTGGATTAACTATTAAACACTAAATAGCTGCCAGTGTTTGACTTATCTGGAGCTCAAGGAATGAGGAACCTAATTGCTTTATTTGAAAACATTATGTGGCCTGACACATTGTAATTTACTTGCTTAGTTCTTTGTGCACTCTTTTTTTTTGGAATGGGGGGTGTGGGAGGGAGGTCTTGGCGTGATACAATGATTACTAATCTGTTCTCTTTCTGAGCTTTGGAGATGTTTTCAGTTTATTTATTCCTTTGTCATGTACCTTCCACTGTGGGAGGGAGATTTTCCTGTTTAAAGGCTGAAGCTCCCAAAAGTGACCTTTGCGATGGAAGTGAAGAAACTCAGACTCCCTAACCAAACAAAGGCCCAAAAACTGAAGTTCAACACTGTGTAGAATGAAAACAAATTCTGATCTTTGCTGTCCTTACATGGACTCTTCTCTGGACCTTTGCCAACTGCATGTAGGGAAGTAAAGGCAAGAGGCATTGTGTTCTCCGAAGTTCGTTTTACAGTGCATGTACAATTTATTGTATAATTTGCTATTTGACTCCTCTGGTAGAGGGTTTCTCTGTATTTCCTAGTTTAATGTGCTTATTTCCTTTCATTGGTTGTTTAACATGGTTTTTTTTTTTTTTTGGTGCATTTCAAAGTGTTAGTCCATGTTGAGGAATAAATATATGACATTTTCTTACTTCCCAGATAATTTTATTTATAATCATTGTGATTCTTGAGTTGTATTGATATGGAATTATTCTCTTGTTGCCTCTATGTAATAAGTTTCCCTTGAAGCTTGATTGACTGTCTCGTTTGGTAACTTCAGGTCTACAGCCTTTCTTTCCTGTGAGAAAAAGGACTCCTCGTATACCTGTTCCATCTTTAGAGAAGGACTATATGTTAGATTATGATCCTCCAAAGAAGAAGGCTCGAAAGTCGGAGAATCTAAATGATGACGAGGTTGCACATGGGGCAGCACTGGTGTTGACAGAAGCTCGACAGAGTGTAAGCTCTCCTGAACTTTCACCAATACCTAAAAAAAATGAAGCAGGTGATGAAACCTTAACAATTCTCAATTGAGGAAAAGGTGTCAATTTCATGGCCATTTGTTTCTTCTGCTAAGAATGCCACCATGATCTAATCATTTGGGGTAACAATAACTTAATTTTTTTTATATTGATAATGTTGTTTCATGTGGTTTAAATTTTGCAGTCACAGAAAATGCCGGGAAAGCATAGTGGTACTAGGATGGATAATGAAAGAGCAGATGGTGGTTTGGAGAGCAGTAGAGGTGAAAATGGAGGTTTTCTCTGGGAGACTATTTCCAGGACAGACACTGGCAAATTTGCTTTTGTACCACATATGAAAGGGAAGGAGAAGGAGAAGGAGGAAGTTGAAGATGCTGAAAACAGACAGTTCGATGACACTCGAGAAGAATGTGCTGGTGCTGCAACACTGTGCAAAAACTCCTCTAGAAGGAAAAGTGTTTATGAAGCTAAGAATGCCAAAAGTCCATGTTTCCCTCCACAAGCTCAACGGAAGAGGAACAATAGACTTCTCAATGAAGGTAGATTATCACTGTGATGCTCTTCTGAGAATTAATTTGGTGGTCTCTTTGTATCTTTTGTTTCTACTTGTGGGAAGATCCCACTTGGGTGGTCTCTTTCTATCTGTCATTTGTTTCTGCTTGAGTGAAGATTCTGCCCTCCTTTCTTAGGATTTAGGGTAGTCACATGGGGTGGAGCTTTTTTTGATAAGATCAAGTGGTTTCTGGTTATCAAAGCCACCAATTTCTAATGGTACCTGCCAAGACTTGTTAAAGACTCTAGTCTGGTTCACATTTGATTTAATTACTTCTTTCATCCCTTTTCTTTCCTGTATGCGTGGTATTGATATTGTTGATTTCATTCGTTTTTGCTTTATTAACTTCTCACATTCTAAACCCTTGTCAAGTGGATTTCATAGTTTCTATTAGAGGTTTTCGTGATGTTGTTCCAGTTCCATACCAGTGATGTTGATATCTTGTGGATAGAAATAGTCTCTAACATGTCAAATGTTTCAAAATTTTGAAATGCTGACTGCTTAAAGCTGATTATGACATGAAAGCTTCATAAATAACGATCTCACATCTTTGACTGTTACTTCTAGTAAATACTTTTTATGCTTATGGAGCATTCCCATGAAGGCGAGATTCATTTTAAATTGGTTGCATACTGATTATCTTAGAGTTCCTGTGATTTTTACCATAGCTTATGTTTTCATTTTGAAGGCAATCCATTACTGTCTATTTTCTATTTTTCATATCTGAATGGGTCCTTTCCATTTTCATATTTTAATCTTTTATCTTGTTTAATGCAGATGATAGTTCAGCTTTTGATGCGTTACAGACACTGGTAGATCTGTCTTTGACGATGCCAGCATCCTCTGCAGAACCTGGTATATGATTTAATTCCAAATGGTGTTCATCAAGATGGTCTATATTATAGTAGTCTGGTGGTTAGAGTGTCAAGCATTGCATATTTTCTAGTTGATCTAATCCTCAGGATCCATGGCAAAAGTTGCTCTACAATCAGCTTTTTTTATGGAATCACTTCATTTAACCTCTCCCTGTTGTGGTCTTCTTGCCATATCATGGCAATATGTGTTATTAGATCAAAAATTGCAGTAGTTAGTCTGGTGCAGCCTTTTCATTTCTTAATCAGCTTCTCTTCATGATTTCCAGTAACTGTTCTTTATCAAACTATCATTGATTGCCCCATTGAAATCTTTCTTGTATAGGTTTGACATGGTGATGGTTTTTATTTTCATAGGACTTTCAATGTGCATTTGCTTTTCCATGTGGAAGGCCCTTAGATAGATATTTTGCCAGTTTATAATAAGTGTCCAATTCTGAAGACAGTAGTTGAAAGTTTTTTTTACTCTTGCCTATTTTCAAGTATTTTTTTTTTTTGTACACAGAATCATTATCTTAGCAATTGTCTTTTGATTAGTCAAAAGGTGTGTTTAGGGATGGTTATAGGGTGAGGCAGGTTTGTGAATTACCATCCCGCCCGTTTGAAAACCGGGTTGGGAAATTAATTTATACGGTGGTTATCTCTGTCTAAATGTATTTTTTATTTTCATAATTTTAAAAATTATTGAAAATTGTATAATTAAATCTTATACATCTATATATTCTATTTTGAATATGATAAGTAAATATTTGTAAAGAAAAGTATAGCATGAGAATAAATGATATAAATTTTTTTAAGATAAACAAGTTCGTATATAAAATAAAATCAATATATAAAAATAAAATTCTTAAAGTAGATATAAATTGAGCAGGGCGGGGCAACCTAAAGCCATCCCGTCACTATCTTTGACTAGGAATGGGATTCCTTATTGGGTTCATATTGGGCAGATAAAATTTGACAGGGCAATGTAAAATTGTCATCCATAAGTTTTCATTTTTGTGGGATTTTTCAAATCTCGTTGTTGGGATATTAGATATCATTTATTTGCTGGTCAGATTTGATGGGCTTTTAGTGTAAAGGATTAAGTTGTATCTTATGAAGGGTGACTTTGACTTATTTGAGAGGGAGTTAAATTGTAAAAGTAGACCATTTCTCGAGGATATATTGCTCTACCGTTGTTAGGGAGTTCTCTTGTATTCTTTTCTAGTTCAAGTCCGGTGAGCCTTTTCTAGTCCAGGAATTTATATTTGTCAAGTTCAGTGAGCCTTTGGTATGATGCTGCTTTCTAGAAACACTTTCTCATTGTCCCAAGGAGTTTTAATATTGCCCCTTGTGGGTCATATGCTATTGGTGTCACCTTGGGGACAGTTTAATCTAGAGGTTTTAATTGAAAAGTATCAGGTTCAAATCTTGTTGGCATGGAGATTTTTAACGGGTTTATGGGGGTGGGGTTTTATAAGCTTAGACTAAAGTATGCGCGGCTAAAGATAGTCTACTTAGTGAACAGAAATATACAAATAACGTCTAGGGTAATAGAAAAAATAAAAGATGTTAGAGAATGGGGATTGGTTAGGATAGAGGGGTCGAACTAGGGATATGTAATCTAATGGCTATAAGTCGATGGAAAATTTTGACGAATTGTCTTCTATTAGGTTCTTTGTTACAACATAAAATGGGTATGGTAGGACAATATATGTATCAGCTGAGCATCGCAGCCTAAAGCTGATACACTCTTGCCATTGCTCTTGGTAATATGCTAAGTAAGTTGTAATTTTGCTTTCTTGATGGAAGATGATTACTATGGAAAAGTACCAATGAGATGTGAATTGGTAGATATGCAACAGACTGTACAGACTACAGGAAGCCTTATGGTTAGTGTAAAGCCAACCTTGTTACATTTTCCTGAAGCCAATTATTCCAAAGACCAGTAGCTTTTTCAATCAGGGGACGGGAATTGTCTAAATGTCTTGAAGCATCCTAGGAAAAACTTAACTGACATGGTATCTGTTGACAGAAATCAAACCTCCTTGCTTTCTTCCATTGATAAAATCCTCATTTTCTTAAAATGTTCATATTTTAAGGCAGTGCATGATGCAATTTTTATCTTGCGGGAATAACTGATCTTCCTTGGAAACTTTGCCCCAGAAGATGCAGAATTTAAACTATTCTAGGCTCTGAAAATGACAGTTCATGCAATGTTTGCAGTTGAGTCTTCCAGAGAATCTGCGATTCGAAGGGACATCGTTGCTGATTCCACAGTACACTACGATGCAACAATAGGAATTGCAAATTCTATAAAAGAATACAAAAGGAAACGCAAGTCCCTTTCACCAAATGTAAGAAATTTGAGAAGATTAATATACACTATCTGTCCTTTAGCTCACTTTATGTCAGTTGGATGACAACAATTAGCTTCTTTACAACTTTCAGAAATGGAATGCTGAAGTCTCAATGAATCCTCGTCCAAGCAAACTAGCAAAGCATGAGGTATGCATATCCTATGTTGCACTCTTATGCGTATATTGGTGTTGGTTTTGGCAATGGTGTGGGTACATTATGTTATCAATTCAAGAGTCAAGTTTTGTCATAATATTAATGTCCTATCATTTTAATTCTGTGTGATGTTTTTCTTATCTCTCTTCTTCCTATAAAAATTATTATTTTTGCAAAGTCAAATTTTGATTCTGTAATGTTTATTTTTTCCTTCTAGATACACGAGGGGTTTGAATTTTTTTCTATAATCTGTTATCATTTTTTGAATTACATTTTTTTTTTGCTTTTCTTACTTTTAAAAAAGATTTAGTTTCTAGAAATACTATAAAATCAGAAATATTTCAGGAAAAAATTATGGAAATCAATTTTTGCAAAGTCTAACACATTCCTTGCTTGGCACTGTGGCCTCTTGTTAATTGTTTAGGCACTGATCCCCATTTCTCACTTGTCATAGGCCTCAGCTGAAGAGACTAAATCTGCAGATGGTAGTCGACAAGATCCTCAAACATCTGCTCTCACTGAACAGTGTAAATCAACTAGGTCTCCAGACGTGTCTTCTAGTAATGGTCAACAAGCGGCAGAGGCTGATATTGGGATATCTAGTATTCAATTTCACGCGACTAGCCAGATTGTTCCACCAAGGAGAGGAAAAAGCAGGCGAAAGATGGAGAGAGCATCCGTTCGCAAATGTCCTCAAATGAGCTTAAGAGATAGGCCCAGCAATTGCTCATCTTCGCCGCATGAAATGGCACACTCTTTGAAGGTTCTAATTTTCATCCTAAGTCATTATTTACGGGGAAAATCAAAATTGCAGAAATGTAACTGCATTTGGCCTTTTTTCTTTTATTTATTTGTTCTTTCAACTGCTGAAATTATAGGACAAGCTTTCTTTTTGCCTATCATGGCGTGTGGTACGCTGGTGGTGTGTATTTGAGTGGTTTTACAGTGCCATTGATTATCCTTGGTTTGCTAAAAGGGAATTTGTGGAGTACCTAAATCATGTTGGACTAGGGCATATCCCAAGATTGACTCGTGTTGAATGGGGAGTCATAAGAAGGTAATATACTCTTGGTTTTTTTTCTTGTGTTTTTCTATGTGCCAATTTTCTGAGAATTTGTCATTGTTGGATTATTTTTTAGAAATAATAAATTTAAAAACACAATTATATACTGTTTATATTGTCACTAATGAAATGATAAATTGTATTTATTTATCCGAAGAATGCAACTTACAGGAAGAGTTTGAACAGAAAATTTGTGTCGTTAATTATTTGATTTTGAATGTATTGTTGCTGCAGTTCCCTTGGCAGACCCCGCAGGTTCTCCGAACCCTTTCTACATGAAGAAAGGGAGAAACTTAAACAATATCGTGAATCTGTGAGGGCACATTACAGCGAACTTCGTGGTGGTCTTAGGGAAGGACTTCCAACTGATTTAGCACGACCATTGCAAGTTGGACAGCAAGTGATTGCTATTCATCCAAAAACAAGAGAATTTCATGATGGTAGTATCTTAACAGTTGATTATGACAAGTGCAGAGTTCAGTTTGATGATCCTGATTTGGGGGTTGAATTTGTCCAGGTATACTAGATTTTTCTTAATGCCATCTGTTTCCTATTATCCTCATATGTTAATCCAAAAGATCTTGTTATATGTTTTTATCAACAATTTTCGGATGCATGTTTAGTTGTCTCTGGAGTGTGATGAGTTTGACTGTCCTTGGATACTCATGACAGCAGTTTAATTGCTGCACTGCTGGCGGGAGAATAGGCGTTGGTCAGATGATGCTGTGTGTTCTATTTTTGGTTCGCTGATATGCAGAATTTATTAGTGTTATTGATTCTATATGCTGGCTCAAGAAGCTGGTGTCTGACATAAAAGTTAATTCTTACTGGATTGCAGAGGGCAAAAACGAGTAGTGATTATCTTGAGAACCCACTGTTGATATAATTGAAGAAAGTGGTAATATAGAAGGAAATATATTGCATTAGGTTAAGGTTTTTTAGTTAAAAAGATAAATACATTTGGAATGTTATATGATCGTTGAATATCTTTAAAATGACAAGGGAATTTATACAAGATGGCTACTAGACAAATTATGCTATGTTGATCAAAACGGTGGGCTATTGGACAAGCTTCATACAGAGGAATGGGTGGGCCGATAGGATGAGTGAGTAGTGTAACTATCATAAGCTAGAATAAGGGTATTCAGAAAATAAGGGCAGTCTATTTTAAGGTGATTTGGACACTAGTATGAATCACCTTCAAGGCGCATTGGTGGTGAAATAGTAGACACTAGAGTTTCTATCTCTTTCTGTTAAATTCACCCACAAAGAGTGCACTAGGGCGAACTAGTTCTGGTTAAAAGCATGTGGTTTGAGATGGGCCAGTTCTGATTACTCAAGTCTGCTGAATACTTTAAACTACTCAAACTCAACACAATAACTATAGCTTTATATTTCCCTGCTCAAGTTGAGCTTGGTTCACAAGTATGCTGGATTGAATTGAAGACACGTCATCAGCTGGGCTGAAAAATTAAGCCCTTGTTGAAATGGGGGAAAAAAACCTTATCTGACCCTGATGGGAAGAAGGCCCATTAGACTGGCTTGGAGCCTGGGAAGAACATGCTCTGAGTGTAAAGGCTGCTCTGTTTTGGAAGAAAACCAGCACCTTTTGTGATTTCAGTCCAATTGATGTGGGATTTATTTTGATTAGTATTTTAACTTGTATTACTTGATAAATGATGGTGGGCTTGACAGTTTTACAAAGAAGATACTGCCATTTTTTAAATATTGTGGGATATTCCATATTAACTACATGAGAGTTTTGTGAGCACTTTGAAATCAACTCAGTCCAAATCTTGGTATGCTTGTTTTAAGCTCTAGGAATACTCTAATTTAGGTAGTAAAAGGAGGATGACAGCAACTTATTGATGGACATGACCATGAATTGAGCAAGTTAATGGAAGAAAATAGATATAAATAACTTTAGCAAGATTGACGGTTTTATGGATGTTTACGTAGCTGTATAATTGGGGTTGGATTCATATAAAGGTGGCGCATTGAGCACTAAATGAAAATTTGCACTTAATAATGGAACATCTTATAAGTGAGAAAAGAACTAAAAATAATTTATTTTCCTGAGCACCTAATTTTCTTTTACAAGTTGTTGCTCACTATGATTGAATTTGCAACCATGTCATTTGGCTTTTACACGGCACTGCTACATTATTGCTTCCTCTCTCTCTCTCTCTTTTCTTCATTCATTTTGGACTTTGCTATTACTTGCTTAATATTTTATTTGGTAAAACCCCAAACTCCGGGAATAACATGGCCATGGTACCATGAGGGTCAACCACAAGATAATACAAAGCCATCATTGAGTCTTGCTATTAAAATAAGTTTCAAACACACCAACATGAACTCTTTCTGAGATTAATTTTCCAGAATTATCTCATTAACTTGCTAAAAAATCCACAAAATGAAATTATTTAAAAGCCTCATATTTTCCTTTCTTAATATTAAAAGCCCTTTTCTTATAATTACTAAGTCTTATTCTTATATTTTCTGCCCTCAGTGCTTTTAAGTTGAAAACATCGGGTTTGACATATTCTGAATTGTAAATTTAAAGGCTCTCAGGTCTCCCATTTCTAGTTTTATTAATTTGTTTTACATCTAATTTATGAGTGTTATTCTTTTGGGCTTATTATCTCAAAACATATGGTGGTTGGCAGTCATATGCTAGTATCTTCAAAACCTCAAATTGATATGGTTATATTGCCATAATTGGTAAATTATACCGCCTATCTTGCAAACTATATGTTTCTCAATGTGACATGATCTGTTCTGAATCTTGATTGTTATGGCAGGACATCGATTGCATGCCTTTGAACCCAGTGGAGAATATTCCAGAAGCTCTGAGGAGACAAAAGATTTCATTTGATTTTGGGAACTTTAAAGAGCCAAAAATTGATGAAGAATTTGCTCCAACTGAGCTTACAGAAAACGTGGATGCTTGCTTTGCCATATCTCCATTTAGTCAGCCAGGAATAAATCAGGCAAAAGTCATCCATGTTACCTACATTCTTTGGATTCATATATCAGTTTATTTGAGAATCACTAATATTAGCATTTTCCCATATATGTAACTTAATAATTTTCCATCAAGATTTTGCTTCTTTGCCATGTATTTATGAAAGCTGGCCTAATGAACGAGGCCCCCACATATGAGGTTTGTGGACAGTTAAAATTACATAACGTGGATTTTCTCTAACAAAAAATAGATTTTATGAAGTAGAAGAAGGTAATATAGAGAACACATTAAGGACAATCTAGCCCTTCAAACATAAGATTATCAGATTTTGGAAATAAAATTTATGTAAAAGTCACAAGGAAGTGACGAAATGATGTTTCTTCAAAAGGTAATTGAAAGTTAATAAACTTGCCAGCCAAAAAATTAAAGTAAATTACTATGTCTAGATATCTATGGTTCCTCTCCAATTACAATCCAAAAAAAAGAAACAAATGCATATTGCTGGAAAATGTAGTGTGTTCTACTAATGCCAAAGCCTCTGAAGTAGTTTCTGATGTTTGTGCAAAACTACAGGACCAAAACTATGCTCACCTGCTCAACAGTCCAACTTTTTGATGTTAGCCTTTTTTGCCTTCACCAGAATGTAAAATTTTCTTGCATGAAGTGCCCGGGGATACACCTGTTGTATATCATGATGTATATAAAGGAGGACAAAGAAACAAAATTCATTTTCTCTCTGAAGTCCACGGGAGTAGAAAGTATGAAAATGGGGCTTGGATGCATGGCCAAGAGCATGGAGGAGTGCTGCCTTTGCCACTGGGGTAAGCATTGGCATCAGGAAGTGAATATTACTTATTATGACTCAAGATCCCAACTCCATAACCCTTTAAAATAGTTCTACAAATTCGGAACTTGGGGTTTCATTGATTAGGAACTCTTCTCTCCTGTCCAACAAAATTTGAATAAACCAACTGAGGAAGCAGTAAGCACACCTTACAATTTCATACTCAGACATTGAGTTATACAATGTGAAGACATGCTGACCTTTTTGGAAAAATGCTGAATTTTGTTTCTAGATCAAATACAAGTTTTCTTTGGAAGCTACTCAGACTGCAAAAAAGGGTGTCCCTGTCTTTTCTAATTCCATGGCTGCTTGTTGATGGAGATGATGTGGCGCCTCTGGCTGTAGGCCACTTGGAGTGAGAAGCCTGGAACATGCAATTTATAGGTTCTTGAAGAAAGTTCCTGGAGGTTTTCTGTTTTTGGTAAATCGGTAAATTCATTACCTAAACACCCCTTTTGGAAAACCAAAAATGGAAGCGTTAAATATAAAGGAAACAGTTAGGCACATACCCGGGACTTGGAATAGAGGAAAGAACTAAAAGGAAAGCCCACAGGAAGACTTGCAGCAAGGAATTCAAAGATCTCTCAAAACGACCAAGTACAAAGACACGATACCAGCTATAAGATCATGTCTTGGAAAAAGATTCTGTTCATGAGCATTTGCAATCATAAAAAATTAGGATATTAAGATACTAATCACAAATTCTCTTTCAATGAAATGTGTATTCATTTCTTTGATTGTCAAATTTATGTTGCATATAGTTCTCTTGTATATGTTTCTTATATTTAGTAGTTAAACCATGAACATTATTATTAGATTCTCTCTGTTGTTCAGCATTTGGATTTATCATGTTCAGGTAGATAAAAGACGTATGGTGTTGCATGCTAAAGTTGCAGCCAATGGAAGGTTTAAGACACCATTAGGAGCGCAGACCCTGCCCTGTGCTATGGTGCACATGCAGTCAAGGGAAAATAATAGTCAGTCTATTTCACAGCTGATTCGTACTACGGATAAAAAGGTAATACTTCAGTAGTATTCTGTATTTCTTTTCACTATTAATAGTTATTTTATTTGCATGAAATTAGTATTTACGTAAGGGATAAGGTTGTATATATCAATTTTCTTTAGATCATATATTGTAGGATTCTAATTTATAGAGTTATATCTAATAGTACTTTTATATGGTAATAGACTCGCAACTAAAATAAGTATCGTGATTAGGAATGAACAATCGTAAATCTTGTGCGAGAGTGGCATAGTTGGTAAGTGTGGCTTGAGGTGTCGGGTTGGGTTTGTGTTCATGAGTTTGATTCCAAACCAATGAATCCTAGCTTTACATGATCTACAGTTTATCTGGTAGAAGGGAATGATGGAATTAGAGGTTTCTCTGAAGCCTTGTGCCAATGATTAGGGAATTAGGAATTTTTTGTTGTCAAAAGTAAAAAAAGGAATGTAGAATTATTAATGATGTTAGACGTTATTGATAAAAGACAGTCCTATGTTCTGTACTTTTAATAATAATATTAATTATTGAATGTTGATGTGGATCTTGTTGGCAAGTCTGGGCCTTTTTTGTCCTAGAAAGATCTGAAAAAATTGAGCTTTTATTCTTGCAATGTGATCTATCACAATTAACAACTGCTTCAGGTTCTACAATGTGCTATTTGTTTTCCTTGTGAATAGGACTATTTAGTTCCAAGTATTTTCTGAAATTAGATAGGTTGGTATGTACCACTGACATTAGTTTTGTCAATGCCCCATGAGAACATCTTGAAGCCCTTAATTAGTTGGGCCTTATTCCGTGCACTCTATTAGATGAAGATGAGCCAGTGGCGGATAAGCAAGTTGTAAATGCTTTCTTGTTTGGGTTGCTGTGCCTGCTAGATATTCTTTCCTTAATTTAAGGATGCCTCTTAATCGTAAATGATGTATGTTTGAAGAACTGGTTTCATTTTTCCTTGAGACTTCAGGAAAGTATATCTAATGGAGCCTAAATGCTCAAGTAGTTTTATGTTTGCAATTGTACTTGTAGTATTAGAGGAAAAGTTACTAGGCTTGTACTTTGCATGAACAGATGTTCAACTTTACACCACTTATTTCTTGTTGATTTTCATCACCTTGCTGGCCTCACAGCAAACTTAATTTGACTGTTTTCTGTTGTAGGTTTCCTCCTCTCAGCTTTATCTCGAACAACGTAGTACTGCCCCTGGCAATTCACCTTATATGCCTCAGACTGTCACCACTTCAGTTGGTGCAAGCAGAAATCTATGTTCTTCTGGTAGTTTTTTGGTTAATTCTCAAGAACCTGGGTTCAATTTGGCTGAAATAGTGAAAGCCTCAAGGGAGAAAGCTCACGGAATGGTAGATTCTGCCATTAAGGTATCAAAAGTCCCTGATACTGCATTTTCTCCCTCTCTCATATGCACACCCACTTGTGCACATCATGTTTTGTAAAACCTTATCCCTATTGATCATGCCAATCAGAAAATATTGAACAAAAGTGCAGGTATTTGTGTGTTTTTGAAGGCAAAGTTGTTGAGTTTGGCTGCTGTTTTGACGTGGTTGTCTTAATGTGATTTAGATTGAAATTATTTGATAAAACGTGCTGTCTACAAGTGCTATTTGATTAAAATAATTATTTTAATTTAACTTTAAGAAGTTACGTTAAAAATTCAATAAAATAATTAAAAATAAACGAAAAGGGGGGATCTGCAACCCTCTCTCCTCACCAACCACCACATCCACAATTAAGTGTGACCCAAGGGGTTGGTGGTGCCCGTGGCTATGGGGAAGGTGCTGTTACTGTTAAGTAATTTTTTACCTTTTTTTCTTCCTTTTGCTGTTGATTTTCTCCTCTTTTTCTTTTTCACAAATTGGGCTGGGCTAAGGTTCCTCTATTCATAACAGCTACTTACATAGTTTGACAGGTTGAATCTTCTGTCTCATCTGGTCTATGAATTATCCAAATAGTGTGATCACATTAGTAGATAGTTGGCAAACGAGTAGTGCAAATTGGTACATTTGTCATGCTGTTGATGAAATTGTAGGCGATATTACTGGTGAAAGAAGGGGAAGATGCTTTTGCCATCATTGGAGAAGCTCTAGATGCAACTGATACGTGTGAACCTGCGGCTAGCTCTCGTGGACCAGCAATGGCATCTCCCAGTTCAGTGAACTGTAGTTTGGCTTGTCCAATCAAAATGACTTCCACAATATCTGAGCAGCAGATAACAGACGATGCTTCTGCTGTTGAACCAAGCGTTGATTATGAAGGAAAGGATCAACAGCTTCCTTCAGAACTCATTACTTCGTGTGTTGCTACTTTACTCATGATACAGGTAAATCTCCTATATCCTTGGAGGTTTGACGATTCCCATAACTGTGACTCATGCTGTCTTGATTATCAATTAACTATTACCCCTCACCTTTTCCGTTTGACAAATGTTTTTCAGAATAATAATTCTCAATTGAACTCTAGCTAATATGCCGTAAAGCACGAAGCAATCGCTGGTGAAATGTCAAGTCTAGATATAATGCACCGGTTGGTCACGAGGAACTGGTGGGGCCACATCTTTTATAGAGATTTGGCCCCAACTTTTAATTTCTACCATTAATCTAAAAATAAATGGCTCAGATCATAGGTATAAATATTGACCGTTATTGTAAATATTGACCTATATGTATCAATGTTTTTTTATACCACAATATATTGTCATACTGGTGATATATGCCCAATATCTAGCTAATATATCAATTAATATAACCCAATTAACTTACTATTTTTAGAGAGTTTTTTTTTTTCAAATATATGCGATATTGATATATACTATACGATATCAATATGACTGTGGTCGATATCGATTTTGATACTGATATCGATATTCATCCATTGCTGAGATTTAATTATTTAAACATAATTGTTTCTAATCGGTCTTTTAATTTTCTAAAAAGGTTAACTCACAGGCATATATTTTCATAATTGATTCATTTACATTTCCATGATGCCATTAATTATTTCTTTGTTTTTTTTAGGGGGGCAGGGTAGAGGGCCTGTTTGCAATGCTAATAAGTAGCAAAGTTGATGGGATTGAAACTTGAACCCTGTGTCAATCCACAAACCTGTAGGGATTAAAACGGGTCATCAGTGCTACCCCTTTGCCGGAATATGCTACTTTCAATCTTCAGATATATAATATACTGCTTTATTTGTGTCATTATGTGTATAATTCTTTTTGCAGAAATGCACTCAACGGCAGTATCCACCAGCCGAGGTCGCTGAAATACTTGATACAGCCATTACGAGCTTGCATCCGTGCTGTCCTCAGAACCTGTCAATCTACAGAGATATAGAATTGTGCATGGGGAGGATCAAGACTCAAATCTTAGCACTCGTCCCCACCTAGAATAATATTTTTTATTGCTAACCTCTTAGATTATTTGTGTACATGAAAATTTGAGATTATTTTGCTTTGTGGCTAACCGGCAGACATCAATGGACTTGCAACTCGTTTCAATTTCTTAGGAGTAGAAAACCCAAAGATTTTGGGCTCATTCTCAACTATTGTGATTTCTAGCCTTTGATTAGAAATGAATGCCCTCAGGAGAGTACCTCAACTAAAGATGCTATCTATGATTTTATGCAGAAGTTTTGGAGCAATGGTGGCTTGATGCTTAACTTTTGAGTCCTAAAAATAACCTTTTGTATAATGTAATATGACTATAAATAATGAAACCAAAGCAGTTTGTCCTTTCCTTACATCTCCTGCATAATGAACCCCTTATGTGGGGTGCTTGTGATCTTCCCCACTGATTTTGTGGTCTTCCATTTGATAGTCTTTCTAAGATTCATAGACACAGCAGCGTTGGCATGGAACACAATCATTATCGAATTAACCCAGCTGTTTTGCTAATTATATTTACTCTTATTGTCAGAAAATTCTTTCCTTACAAACCAGATTTGGGTCTTAAATAATATAAAGAGAAAAGCTAAGGCACATTTACTTCCTCCTGGTTTCTTATCAATAAATAATGAAAAATAAAATGCTAAAAGGGAAACCTTAAAAAAAATTATTATTTCTGAATCTTAATAAGCAATACCTGAATTTAATAAAAAATGATTATAATTTAAATTGAGAAAACTGAATCTATCCAACTTTAATGTCAAAACTAGACTTAAATCAATTGATGAGGTATATAAGCATGAGAATTATACACACAAATAATTACTCCGTCCCCCTCTTTCTGTCACTTCACTTGATGCTAATCAAAGAACTGCCTGTGGTTGCTGGGAGAAATTTTGTTGCATGTAATCAAAGCTCGATACAATTACATGATGAGACGTAAGATGGGTTCTTCAAATATAGGCCAAATGAAGTGCCTATATAAAATGAAAGAGTTTTGGTTGGAGAAAAAATATTTAAAAAAAAAAAAAAAAATAGACACAACAAAACTTGAAATGAAATAACAGACAAAAATCTATCCTTGCTTCTATTTTAATTACTTGGAAGATATTGCTTCTTAAGATCTTATTGTTACTGATTACTTGCTACTGCAGGTTTGAGGTAAATTATACAAGTAGTTGGGGGAATAAATGTGTCAAATAAATAATTCGACAAGAAGTAGGCTTACTGTCTTCATCTTCCTTTAGGTTCCACCGAGGACCAGAACGCATACTCCTTCGTTGTGTTAGATTCTACACGCCGTGGTCGCCCGTCAATGTTGATATGAACTATTGGAACAAGAAGATTAATGTTGTTTGTAAGTACTAAGGTCAGCGAGGGCGTCCTTGTAACGCTGGCTTAGATACTTCGAGCAATGGATTGGAGGATACCTAACAGCAAAAACAAAAGGAAAAAATAAATAAATTATTCAGTTGTGCTGTTCCGTTGCTAGTGAGAAAAAATATTACAATTTTAACTTAATACGTTGATTAGGTTGATATTTATATATTAATTTTTATATGAATTTTGTGATTTATCTAGGTCTAAATTTAAACTCGGTCAAAGCAAATAAAATCTGATTAAATAGTACTGGGTCATGTCGAACTTTAGGGTTTTTTTTCCCTGCCATTCCTCCATGAAGGAACCACCCAACCCTGATCAGTCCTGAATTAGGATGAGTCATTCCAGGCCAAGTAATGATAAACTCATGTTAATGGCAGAATTCCTACTTGAATTTGTGGGACAATGGACGTCGGTAAGACAGTGAAGTCGAGAGGAGAAACGATGACAATAATCATACACAATAGGAAAAGAGAACAACAAGACATACAAGGTTTACGTGGAAACCCTCTTCTAAATAAGAGGAAAAAAATTACGGGACACTTAATCCACAAATCTTACTATAAAAAATTTTGGTTACAGAAACCCTAAAAGAATAGAGTACAAGAGCAAAACACGACTCCTTGTATATTATGTTTCTCACCTTCAATTCACGAATCGTAGCGATACATATATGCAGATGGATCTTCTCACCGGGCGGCACCTGCTCTACAAGTTGGTTGCGTGTTCTGTAAAGTCTGCCACATAATTTGCAAAGTCGTATTTCTGCACTGAACTTTGTAGGTAACTTGCTTTGCAAAATTGGTTACCATCTCTAAAAAATTAACTACCTACTTTATAAAGTCAACTGCCTGCACTGAAGTTTGCATGTGACTAACTTTCTAGACAGGCTGCCCTCTGCCATTGCATTAGTGCCCTTGGCAGGCCTTTACATCCGCGCCTTCAACCGGTGCCCACTCCGGCAGGCGTCTCACTCCGGCATGGTATCACCACTCCGACCCGGTATCACCACTCCAACCCGACATCACCACTCCGGCCCAACATCACCATTCTAGTCGACACTTCAATCCCGCCAAGTATCACCACTCCAGCCAGCAATTCGTTATCAGATCATATCTCCGCGCGCACAACAATATTTCCCCTTAATATTGCACCCATGCGTATTCGGCCAAATCTGTTGGCCTACTAATCAGATATGAGTCTACGCAAGAGTAATCTATATCTCAACAGAATTAACGTGAGATATCCACATGCAATGCAACAGTGCCAACTTATCCAATGCCATGAGCAGTGTTCTTGGTTCAAAACTAAGGGTTGGCTGCTCGCAAAATAAATAAATTGGTCAACANAAAATAAAATAAAATAATTATTATAAAAAGAACTAATCAACAAATTTCATTATATTCCTCTTATATTGTTCTATTTTGTCTGATATTTCTTAGAAATAAAAATATATATAATACAATATAGAATTAATTTGTTTCTTTTCTGCTATTATCTATATAAAAATCCGGGCACTTTAGGTATCACGGGAAGAGACATATTTACGAATCACTCCTTAAATATCATTGAGAATCTAAGACACATTGATTTTTAATCAACTCAAAATGCTTCACAGCTTTTAAGCAGTTTTTTTCCTTGAAAATCAGATTTTAACAGCAGAATTTGAGTGTACGGAGCCAATATGGCCGTATGACACTGCTGTCCTTGTTTCTGTTCAGGATGTTTTTTAGATCTCAACCAAGACCATCAATTTTAACGTCCAAGGACTCCATGATTGCAGAAAAATCAAATATTTTAAATCGACTCAGCGAATGTCCCAGTCAAATTGAGCCCTTAATGACTAGCTTGCAATGAATTTTGGATTACTTTTTTATAGATCCTATATCTATTAAAAGTGTTATTTTTTACTTTCGGTGTTGTCAAGGTATTTCTTACGAGTTTTGCACGAGCAGCACTTTTTACTGAAAATTTTGCAAAAAGGCCGTAAGCTTTAATGACTAGTATGCTGTTGGATTTTAGCCCACTCCTTTATGAGTCTCGCACCTATTGGAAGTATTGTTTTTCACTTTTAGTGTTATTAGGGTATTTCATGTGATGTTCACTTGAGCAACAATTTTTACTGGAAATTCTGCGAGAATGTCGTATGCTTTAATGACTAGCACGTTGGCTTCTGGATCACTCCTTTATGAGTCCCGCACCTATTAAAATTATTATTTTTCACTTTCAGTGTTGTCAAGGTATTTTACGCGAAGTTTGCTCAAGCAACACATTTTATTGGAGATTCCGCAAGAAGGACATAAGCAGGTAGCTTAAGCGGCAGGTCTGAGATGATTTCCAGTGGCACACCATGAGAAGGGCACAAGTTGACCACTTAAGCGCTAAGCCTAGGCCGCAAGTTGGCTGCTTCAGCGGACACACGAGTATGAAAGGCCTTGTTCTAATTTTAAGGCACATTAGAGATTATTTCAATATGATGGGCAACGCAAGGAAGAGAATGAAGAGAGAAAATAAATGATTATTTTTAGTATTCAGTTGAGATTTGGTTTGAATCTCATTACTTATCAAGCTCAAGTATATTACTCTGATCTAAGTTCTGGGACATGCCACTAATCGATTGTTCGTTTTCTTGTTATATTTTCTACTATATGGTTATTAAATGTGTTAAGATTATATTTTAATCAATTATTCATACGAATTGTTGTGAAATTCTGCAAGAATGCCATATACTTTAATGACTAGCATATTGTTGGCTTTTGGATCACTCTTTTATGAGTCCCGCACCTATTAAAATTATTATTTTTCACTTTTAGTGTTGTCAAGGTATTTTACGTGAGGTTTGCTCAAGCAACACATTTTATTGGAGATTCTGCAAGAAAGCCACAAGTAGGTAGCTTATGTACCAGGTCGGAGAAGATTTCCAGTGGCACACCATGAGAAGAAGGGCACAAGTTGACCACCTAAGCGCTAAGCCTAGGCCGCAAGTTGGCTGCTTCAGCGGACACACGAGTATGAAAGGCCTTGTTCTAATTTTAAGGCACATTAGAAATTATTTCAATATGATGGGCAACGCAAGGAAGAGAATGAAGAGAGAAAATAAATAAATATTTTCAATATTCAATTAAGATCTGGTTTGAGTCTCATTACTTGCCAAGCTCAAGTATATTATTCTGATCTTAATTCTGGGATATACTACTAATCGATTGTTCGTTTTCTTGTTATATTTTCTACTATATGGTTGTTAAATGTGTTAAGATTATTTTTTAACAAATTATTCATACGAATTATTGTGAAGGAATCTCGGAGAAAATTATTTATAACCAAACATTTTACATTGGATTTCTTTGAAAGTTATTCCGTAATTTTGTCCTTAATTGAAAAGAGTTTCCGTTTTAAACATTATCGTGCAATTTATGTACTTGACTACATATATTATTCCTTGACTTTTATTATGTTTGGTGACTAATGATTGACGGAAGGATTCAGATTTGTTTCCGTTGTATCGGTTGCGTGCCTGTTTTGGGAATCCCATTCCATGCTTCAGTAAAATAAGAGACCATTTACTATGCAACGTATGGTCTTCGGCTGTCAAAAAGTGAGATATATGATGACAGGACAAAATTGCACTATCTAAAGAAAGTGACTATTCAGGGTATAACGGTACCTACAACTGCACATTTGAAGATAAGGGGAGGGGGAGGGGGAGAGGGAGAGGGAGAGAAGGGCCTTACAGAGTATCTCTGCTGACCATTTCCTATAACTCGATGCAGCGTGGATCTAGAAATCCAGGCAGAAACATAGTCAAATAACTGAAATGACAGGGGAGCATAGAATCAAGTCTGACCGATATCTCATATATTGGCTAAAATATCTCAATATCAATACTGTAAATCTAATATTTTTTAATATTATAACAACTATCATATCAACAATATATTGATCAATATACCTAATATTTGGCCAATGTATCTGTTGATAATTTTTTTATCAGCTAACGAGTCATTGAAAAATTTTTAATTTAGACATATTCAATAACGATATATATAGTATATTATATTCAATACCAATACGATCAATATTAATACCTATCCGATATTTAATTCAGACCAAAAAAAAAGTACTAATCAGAAACCTAGAGACACGTGAAACCTCAGAGCAGGAAACTGAGATCATTAAGACCTCTGCAAATCAACGATGATGGCAATGAAATACTAAATCATTAAAAGATCGAATGGAAATAGCAGAAAATGGTTAAATGCTTGTTTAAAACAGAATGTCACAGCTACTTCATTTTCAAACTTCCATGTCTTAGATAACAATACAATATCCAAACTATGCCACGTAACAGCTGATGAGGTATTAAATCCTTCTAAACTCAAATAATTACTGAGATCCCTCTGATAGAGAAACCAATGCACCTTACCTGAAAATACAATTGCTCCAGCGCTCCAGCATGTCACCAAGATTCACAATAAATGCTCTGAACATTAAAATGAAAACCATTAAGAAGGAACTAAAACAAAAATTGATAAGCTGCTAACACAATCGCCTCGTTGATATTTCATTGGGGGCAACCGCAATATTTGACTCCTTTCATTTATATTACCTAAAATATCTTCCTTTCCAAGCATAATTTGTGATCCACTGTTGAAATATTTAAGAGGAAATTGGTCCATTGGAAGAACACCTACTCTTCTTATGAACGGAGACAGACACATTTAAAAGCACACTTCCCAATCTGACTCATTTTGCTCCTTCGGTGGTGGATTCAAGATAAGTATGAATCAATCTATCTCTAACGATAATCAATCACGAAAATATGATGTTCTTAAAAACTACAAGGGGGAAAGTAGGACTTAACCAAACACCCAACTCTCAATCTGCTTTATGACAATTCGTAGTCCTCATATGGCTATGAAAAGGCTGGAAGACACCATAAAAATTCTCTTTAGTACTTCTTCGGGAGGAGATGGATGTACTGCAAGAGAAGTGAGTGGAGGTTGTTTTAGTAAATTTTGAGGGGGAAAGGGGAATTGAGGTGAAGAGTGCAACGCTCCTCCTCTTCAAGCATACACCTCCCTCAGCCCCATTTTTCCCTTCTTTTTTCATGGTGGTAGGGTGCAGATGAATGTAAACTGTCCCAAAAACCAAAAAAAAAAAATAAAATAAATAATAAATAATAAGAGTTTTCACCTCCATTCTCTTCTTTGATCCTCATTAAAACTCCAAAACAAGGTCTAGTTCTTCCCTTCCCTCCCTTGTCCTCCTCTCATACATTCTTTTACTCCATCTTTACAGAACTTCCAAACATTGTTAAGGTAGTCCAACTAATAAACTTGCTATCATCTTGTACGATGGAGTGATAACACTCAATATATCATATGCTGTTGCTTAATCCACCATGGAAAAAATGGTTGTGGAGATTAATATATGCGAAAAGAACTAGTTTTGGAGGTGGCTGTGAAAAATATATGGCATGGAGCATAATTGTTGGAAGCAATGGCCTTGTCTAGTTGGGTTATGGAAGTGTGTGAGAAAGGAATTTCTACACATTTGCTCCTTTATTAAGATAGGTGATGAGTACTTGAACCTTGCTATGTAATGTATCGTTTGGTTACATCTCATACTGTTACAAATCCCAAGCCTCTTTTCTGTTTCCTTTTCTCCCTTGGTTTTCAACGAGGCACGGATGAGCAATCATCCACAGCTGGATAGTAATCATGCAGTTAAAGTTCAAAGATAGCAAAAGCCCAACAATAGGACGAATTTTTTTCATTTCCACCCTGCAGTAGGGGGATATTTCCCACTTTATGAAAAAGATAAAATACCTCGAGAATAAAATAATCCCATTTTGACCATTATATTTTGTTAACATTAGTAAATGGAATAATTAGGAATCTTGATTACCTTGCCAAGCCACTAGAGTCGTTAAAGTAGTAATGAATCCCTAGTCTTCCACTTGAAGAAGAAAGATTGCATATAATAACCACTTTTAATCTCGACAAACTAGATTCAAAATCAGTCCTTACCTATGTTCAATTTACCTTACATCAGAAACTTGAATTCTTCTTCTAGTATTTTGAATATAAGATAGAATAGTTGGTTTACGTTATGGAAGAAACACATGTATATTTAATATTCGATATTAACTAGTTATATATGAACCAATATTTAAGTTGAACCCATATTTAATTTGCCCTACTTGAATTTCCATGGGGATACCAAAAAAAGTCCTTCTCTTTCGTTTATGACTGTGAATTGAATGAAAAAAAAAAATAGAAAATCAAGAATGAGATCGCTTAATTCAGAATAGAAGGAATCACTTAACTGTTTAGAGTAGGTAACCTGCACTTTTATCTTTATTTTTATTGTATTTTATCTCATCAAATCACATTTTATGTTGCAGTGTTGTAAAGTAAATCTTGCATTATAACCTTTTGCAAAGAATAAGTACAGACAAGCATCCATCTTTTCTTTGGAAAGCTATTTCAAATTCTAAAAATCCGTCAATAGAGTGGCCTTAACCTTTTTTTTTTTTTTTTTTGGCATGGACATGCATTTAAGAGATTTTTTATCATCAAACTGAATATGACAACTACGTTAGACATATCAGAAGGACCAATTTAGTTTTTGAAAAGGAAGTTGTGAAAAGTTATTAACAACCAACAATTTGAAGAAAAGAAGAGGTGCTTGTTGCAAAGGGATTCCTTCACAAAGGGAGAATCCACCCTCTAGATGAACACTAAGACTAGGACTCTTTGTAGCAATGTATTTGCCTCCACTGGCCTTTAAGGGTCTGCAAGCTTGGCTGATATGGAATTATTTGCTGAAGCTTTGAGGGCCTCGAAAGAACCCTTTGGAAATTTAAAGGGTTAGAGTAGCCTTTGGAAGGATGCTGGTTTTCTTTTTTCCTATGCTTCCTCCTCCCTATCTCTGCATCTGCCTATAAAGCTCAATATACTAGGTGGATAATAGAAAACTACTATCAATTTTCTAGGACCCTTGGATTTTCTTCTTTTTCATCGGTGGAGAAGTGCATATAAAAACCCTATAATCCAATTATACTCAACAAACATTTTGCAAAGATGATCTTAAGTATTTCCATGCAAAGTAGGACCACAGGCAATATTAGCGTCATCAGATAGATATATGAAACTCACCCCTTTAAAGGAGCAATATATTCCCATATCTGGGGTTTGGCATCCTTATCCTTGCATATCTACACTCCACAATTAAAAATAAGTCAATTTTACATTATACTATAGAAGATATTATAATACTGCATTTAAATGATTCCAGCGGTCCAGCCCATTCATACTTGAAGCCCCATTACATCATCTGTGGCCAAAAGGGTAATTAAACCATAGTCAGTGTGTGCACCCGAACCAAATATGCCTCTCGAGGGATCAGAAGCTTCACCTAAGGAAACATCGGAACTTGATTTAAGGCTGAAGCTATAATAAAAAGGATAGATTTGATTAACTGTATAGTTGAATTGGAAAATTAATTTTCACCTTCATAGTGAAGCAAGCGCAAGTTTGCAATGGGTTCACCAAGCATCTCTGGCTTATCAAAGAAATTAACATCCAGATCAAGAGCAAGGGCTATGATCCTTGCAACCTCCCTTGCAACCTCACTGAATAGGAAGATGACATTTAAGAATCAGAGTATTTGGAACACAGAAGAATGCAAAAAGTAAACAAAATAAAAAAATCTATATCTGCCATAAGGGCATTTCATTAGTTCAGAAAAAAGATTTCCAACTAAGAAATTCCAAGTATGTGAAGTTCATACCACATGAGCACTAGGGCTAACTATCCTTGTAACAAATTGTTACTAAAACACATTGGGCAACAGGTCAACTATTTTTCGTTTCTTTTCTTTTAAATCTTACATAAGCAGCAATAGTATAGACAGCAAGTAGCTTGATTTTTGTAAAAAAAAATGAATGCACATGTTTCATAAAGAAAAAATCATGTTTCCAATGAAATCAAAAAGCTCAATATAACATAAAATGGTATAGAAAATATAAACTAGTGCCCACATTATTCCACATGAAATGAAGTTTCTAAGAAGAAAAGGATAAAAACTTCATTTCATGATCAAAATGACTTACAGAGCCTGCAGATGATATTTCTCCATAGTCTGCCTCCAACCAGTCAAGAGATCTATAAGACAGGAAAAGGATCAAATATGTCATGCTTTCTACTTAGCATGTGTGTGAGAGAGAGAAGATGCAAACAGCTCTGTGACATATAAACAAAGAACTCTTTTAGTTCGCATACATAAATGGTTACCTGCAGCAGGCCAAACGTTTTTCCCATAGAATGGCTTTTGAGATTTAGGATCATCCTCGGCTACCTCAACACCAATATAATATCCCTCCTTGTAATCACCTGTTGCTTGATAACAGGACAATCAGTATTTCCAATTCCATACTCTAAAGTCTAAAGAAATGAAGCATTCTAAGTACTTGATACATGAATTTCAAACTAGAAAAACAGATTAGACACGAATAGGGAAATAAGGGACACAAGAAAACAGAGCTTTGGGGAAAATTTGAAGATGCAGAGACATAAACATTATAGCTGGTGTGCACAAACATGTGCGTGCTAATGAGAAGCACATGCTCACATCAGACATAAAGATTAACAAGCCAAATTTGGAAAAAAATATATATTATATCAGCAATGATCCTATGAGGACAAGAAAGTAATGTTATGGTAAGAACGCTACATAACTTATTGAGAAGAAAAAAAAAAAAATGCAATGTACATTAATTTAATTGATGCAGTTGTCAATATATTTTACCATTTTCAGCTTTGACTTCATAATATTGGAGAAAGGTCCAAAACACGAGTCAAATAGTCCCACTAATACTACATGTTAAGCTGCATACAGCCCCCTGTGCATCCATGCCACTCATGTGAAATACAGCCTGCCATGAGACTATGCAAGAAGTGTCGCAAGCTTTTCAGCATGTGCAGGAGAGTAGAGGACAATCTTATATTAAAGGAAAAAAATGAAATGGGTGATGATCCCAGGAATTGTCCAGCACAGAACATTGAGACCATTGGAGTACAGCAAACATTGAATGTGGATGGCACAGAATGTACGGTTTATAGTCACCACTGAAGTTTGGTATGTATATACATA